>BLSH010286601.1:15294-57887 GCA_018402905.1 Glandirana rugosa | reverse complement strand
ATGAACACGACTTCGATGAAGTACCAGGGGTCGGTACTTGGACATCTGACAAGGTCAGACGGGAGCGAAGACGACTTATATGAAGTAAAAGGGTTCGGTACTTGGACATCTGACGAGGTCGGACGGAAATAGACAAGATTTCAACGAAGTACCAGGGGCCGGCACTTGGACACCTGAAAAGGTCAGACGGAAAAAACACGTCTTCGATGAAGAACCAGGGATCAGCGCTTGGACATCACAACTCGCTTGGGCCTGACATTGCAAGCCCAGGCATGGCTTGAAAGCCCACAGGCCCCGTGCCTGGGCCTGGTCCCCGGACCGAACCCGAACGATTTTTGAAATGTCCTGGTCCGGGTCCGTGCCCCGGACACCCGAAAGTTCGGTACGGACCCGAACGTTACAGTCCGGGTTCGCTCAACACTACAGGTTCGCGACTAGGGACCAAGAAGTAGCTTCTGCACAAAAAAGGCAGACTGGAAAAGTCCACAGGTTCACGGCCGGGGACCATGAAGCAACTTTAGAACAGATAAAGGCAGGCTGGAGCAGTCTACAGGTTCATGGCTTGGGAAAATGAAGTATATTCAGCAGAAGCGAGGGCAGACTGGAACAGTCTACAGGTTCATGGCTGGGGACCATGAAGTAGCTTCAGCACAAGTAAAGGCAGATTGGAACAGTCCACAGGTTCACAGCTGGGGACAATGAAGTAGCTTCAGCACAAGTAAAGGCAGACTGGAACAGTACACAGGTTCACGGGTGGGGACCATGAAGTAGCTTCAGCAAAAGTAAAGGCAGATTGGAACAATCCACAGGTTCACAGCTGGGGACCATGCAGTAGGAGGCTCTACTCAGAGAATCCTGATACAGAATCAGTCCATAGGTGCAGCCTCTTGCAGAGCAGTCCAGTACACAGTCCAAAGGGCTCCAGGGGCAAGCAGTCCCTTGTCCTCAGTTCACAGATCCATTCCCTCAGAGGGAATCTCCTCAGAGCTCTGGACTATTTAACAGCGTCCCAGCCACCCTCTGGGCACATCTTCCCAAGGATTGGTTAGACTCTGCTCAATATTCAGGCTGGTCATTTGAATTCTACCCCCCTAAACCCAAAAAAACTTCTTCTGGAAGCAGGGCAAAGTAATCAAATTCCCAGCCCGTGAAGC
This sequence comes from Glandirana rugosa, assembly GCA_018402905.1. NCBI lineage: Eukaryota > Metazoa > Chordata > Amphibia > Anura > Ranidae > Glandirana > Glandirana rugosa. Next base: position 56,733 of record BLSH010286601.1, on the reverse strand, counting down.
CCTAATCAAACCAGATCAAACAATCACTGCTCCTCTGATTACAGAAGGTGTCAAAACTAAATTTACCTAGCAGTGTAACAAGGAGGGTGCTACATCAACATAGCAGTTTCTTTTTTGTGCCCCCTGTTTTTTTACCTTAAGATCCATTTAGTTGTCACTTCCTATAATAGGATCACCCGATCCGTCCATGCTAACAAGTAGGCAGCACACCAATGGCGTCACTGGGTGATAAAAACCTTTTTTAAAGTGTCAACACACGCATGCTGTCATCCCCACCCATGCTGAGCCACCCATGCCTTTCACCCTTTTTAGGCTTAGTCTTAGAGATCTACGACTAAGTCCATATCTCTATGACCAAGCCCATAAGTGTGAACACATTAGAGGGTGGGTGGTCAGGAACCAGCAGCATGCTAGTTTTAGCACTTTAAATTAAGCTTTTATTGGTCATCGGTGTGGCTCCCTTGTGTGGTTAGATGTAGACACATGATGCGAAGACAGGCTCCTGAACCCGTATGGCACCTAGATTGAGGGAATTATGTCAGTTTGGAGTGGTGATATTTGTTTTCCTGCTTAAAGCTAAAAATCCAAGCCCCACACTAAAGTGTTGGAGTCCAAAATGCAATTTTAATCCAAAACATATACAGTATTGGGTGCATTATCCAACATGTTTCAGGGGCCACACATCGGCCCCTTTATCAGGAGTAAAGGTACTATAAGATCTGCTTATATGAACTCAGCTGTAGCCCAAACCAGCTGCTGAATTTTACCGAGTTTATTTTGATACATCATATCCAAATTACAGATCACAGTCCATATAAACAGATCTAAGGGCTCATTTACACTTGCTTTAACTTTAACACACATTAAAGCACCTATCGCTTTTTTCATGTGTCTTTGATGCTTCAGTAATGCTTTGTTGATGCTTATGTGATGCTTTTTGAAGCTTTATTAAACTTGGCAAACGCCACGTGTGTGCGTGTATGTGTTGATTTTCTATTTGTTTTAAAGGGGCCCAGTAGCTCATTAGTTCCCCCTCTCAGCAGATTCCCAACTTATTGTTACCCTTGTTTAGCAGATCCCCAGCTAATTAGTACCCTAGTTCAGCAGATCTTCTGCTCAGTTGTACCCCCAGATCTGATTATACCCCACTCAGTAGTACCCCCAGCTTTGCTGATCCCCTTCTCAGTAGTAACCCCCAGCTCTGCTGATCCCCATCTCAGTAGTGCTCTGCGCCCAGAGCTCACCCTTTTTTGAAGCCAATTAGAGCCTCAGGCCTTAATCATGTGCTTCTAAAAAAACAAACCCCATCGGAATCCATGCATCCGGCGCCCTGCATGTAGATTAGGGGACGGACACATGAATTAGGGGAGCGGCACCCCTGCGCCCCTCATGTACAGGCCGCCACTGGTGTCCAATGTTTGAACCAAGTACAAGGAAACAAAAAAAGAAACAAAAATTAAGAAAGTTTTCACTTTAGATATACTTTACCAAGAAGCCAAAAATTACCAAACTGAATCACTTTGTAAATTCTTTAAAAAAAAAAAAAAAAAGAGCCATTTTTTAAAATCAATTTAATATCAAAGATGAAAAATGTAACTTTCACTTAGAGCGTTCATTTCACCATCACTAACCTTTGACATTTCCCAGCAAAGATAATCGCAGTAATACAAAATAGCCGCATGGCGACATTGTGTGTCATTGGCAGTTGTACCCCCAGATCTGATTATGCCCCACTCAGTAGTACCCCCCTAGCTTTGCTGATCCCCTGCTCAGTAGTAACCCCCAGCTCTGCTGATCCCCCCTTAATAGTGCTCTGCGCCCCGAGCTCACCCTTTTTTTAAGCCAATTAGAGCCTCAGACCTTAATCATGTGCTTCTAAAAAAACAAAAAACTAACCCCATTGGAAACCATGGGTCTGGCGCCCTGCATGTAGATTAGGGGCCGGACACATGAATTGGGGGGGGGGCACCCCTGCACCCCTTATGGAAGGGCCGCCACTGGTGTCCAATGTTTGAACCAAGTACAAAGAAATTGAACCCCAGTATGGGGAAATAACGTAATGTACAGTAATTAAAAAGTATAAATAAGTTTATTGGTTACAATCAGTAAAACTGTTCCCAAAGGTGGGGAAATGAATACATAAAAAGAATCACAGCATGATTCGACATATATGCAAAAGCACCCTGATCGTGAGGTAAGCTGGAGCACCAAACCGGCCTAAATGGAGTAAAAGGCCACCAGGGTTGCCAAGGTGTTCACAGCTGGACTTGAACCCAACGCGTTTCAGAAATGTTTTGTAAGTTTCCTTCCTCAGGGTAGAGGATGAGGGTGCAACATGTAAGTAATCATCATGAGCATAAATAAAAGATGTATATTAGTAGTATGTTCTGGCAGTATATCCAGACCGGTTTAGCATAACAAAGACAGGCACATCCAAGGAGACCAACTCTGTAACAAGTAAGACACAGGTGTATCACCTCTCATGCAGAGGGAGGGTGGACCAGTTGTGGAGAGATGTCCATTCGCCTAGTATGGAGCTGATGGAAAGTCATCTGCATCAATGTTTGAAGCAAGTGTACACAAGACCTTAAAGTTCAGTAAGCCCTGATAAAGGGGGTGATGTGTGACCCTTGAAGCACGTTGGATGTTGCACCCAATATATGTTTCATTCATTTTGGGACTCGAATAGCTTGCAATGCTTCCATTTTTAGATTAAAACATGATCTTCACATCCTGAGGTTCCTGTAGTAGTGGGACATGGAAGCAGCCCACATATCACCCAGATACCCTATAGCAGTGATATGTAATTAGCGGACCTCCAGCTGTTGCAAAACTACATCATGCCTCTGCCTCTGGGTGAGTCTTGCTATGCCTCATGGGACTTGTAGTTCTGCAACAACTGGAGGTCCGCTAATTACATATCCCTGCCCTATAGGGACACTATCTGTACAGTATTGATAAAATAAATTATACATACTAAAGCATCACTTACTCAAGGTTCCAGTGCCATCAATTTACTACTCTAAAGATTTGCTTCCCCTGCAACAGGGTGATAAGGTTGTTTGTTCTGCAGTTAAATCACTGCAGCATTGTCAACCTACGATCTAAAATGGATATCTCATTTTAAATGGGCTTTAAGTAAGCGAAAAACAAGTGCCACAAAAAAAGTGTTTTTTTTATTTATTGTTTGTAACTTAATAAAGCCATACTTTTATTTTCCCCCGAAGGGCACAAAACAACATTCATCTGTGATTGTAAAGTGTTTGCTTACATGCCGCTGTGACGCACCCTCATTTGTGCCTTAAAACAGCTGTCTTTAGGCCTCAGAGGTATGATATATAGCGAGAGTGAACTGCTTTGTATAGCATAAAATGTTTGAACTTTGGTGCCGAGCATTAATTCGGATAATCTTTATCTTCTAATGTATTGTGCTAAACTGCCTGCTGATTGTCAGGAAACTTAAAATACCTTTATAATGAGTTATTTCATAATGCTTTAGTGTAAAAACATAGTATTTTCTTCACACCAAAAAAAAAGGTAAAAAGCAGATAAGATAAATAAAAATAATGGTCTACTTTAACCATTTGCCACCCGGGCCAATTCTCACACTTCGCTCCTACATGTAAAAATCTACTTTTTTTGCTAGAAATTTACTTAGAACCCCCAAAGATTATATATATGTTTTTTAGAGGAGACCCTATAGAATAAAATGGTGGGTGTTGCAATTTTTTATGCCACACAGTATTTGCACAGCGGTTTTTCAAACACAATTTTTTTCCGTTCGGCTGAGAGGAGAATGGAGAATGTCTCTCTTTGTGCTGTCGCCGGGAGAATCGGTCAGAGTGGCCCCAGCTCTTCTATCCCCCTGCCTTCATAAGGCATCTGATTCATCTGACACATTCACATTCTCGCAGGGGGGGTGCGTGTCCCAGGAATCGCCACCGTCCATCGTCTCCCGCGCACAAAGGGGAGTATGAGGGGGTGGTGGGTGATCACTGCTGTCTGTCTCCCTGGTGGGGGTGGGGGGGGGGGTGATTGCCATCCATCTCCCCCCCAAATTTTGAGCACCAGCTGCCACTGCTCCTGTCCACCTGGAAGGTAAGGGTGTTCCTGCCCACATGTTCCAGGTTGGTTTTCTTGACAGAACACAATTTCTGTTTCCAGTGTGTTGGCAGGGGGTTAGGGTTGTTTATTTATTTATTTATTCAGGTACTTATATAGCGCCATCAATTTACGCAGCACTTTACATATAACATTGTACATTCACATCAGTTCCTACCCTCAAGAAGCTTACAATCTAAGGTCCCTAACTCACATTCATACACATACTAGGGCCAATTTAGACAGGATCTAATTAACCTATCAGCATGTCTTTGGAGTGTGGGAGGAAACCAGAGTACCCGGAGAAAACCCACACAGGCACAGGGAGAACATGCAAACTCCAGGCAGGTGGTGTCATGGTTGGGATTCGAACCAGCGACCCTTTTGCTGCCAGGCAAAAGTGCTATCCACTACACCACTGTTGTGTGGTGGAAGTCATGTTTTCTATGTTCACCTCCTAGTTGGGCGCCAAGTAAGGGTCACATGAGAGGCCTTCCCTGGGCTGGGTTCTTCTGGGCTATGTTAGGCACCTGTAACAGGATCACTTTACTACATGTGGGGTATTTTTATTTTTTTTTGCCGTTTTGATCAATGCCGGGAACAAGGCTGAGGTTGCCATGGGGGAATACATAACCTTAAGGCAGGTCTCTGCTCTTAGAGATCAACATACACTGTGTATACTTGCACCATAACTGTTTTCCAGTTAACTTTTGGGTCCCTGAGACAATGTATACCTTCACTGTAACTTGCATTTATTGAATTACTGAGCCTTGTCCAGCATTTTCCACTACCATTCCCCAGTAGAGTAGGCCCCGCTGCGCACCTCGCACTGGCTCCATACATGCACTCAACTTAACTCTTGAACTTCCGTACCTCTGTACAGGATGGTAACCTCTGCAGCGTGAATCGGATCCCATTGCTTTGGGCAGCAGACAGCAGGTGGAAGGAGTGCTGACAACTTCTCCCTCGCTGCTATAGACCATACCACCTGCAACTGGCTCATGCTACCGACAGGCTGCTTGTTAGACTTTCATTACTCTAAGTAAGTAAACCCTGTGCATCTTCACACTGTATTGCTTCCATACTGATGTCTTCATACCCCAAGTACCTTAGTGACATGACCATGGGATGGTGCCAGTTACTTACATTACACCCATTTTAGTAACTTCAGACCAAGAGGAAACATGTTTTCAAAACTTTACTTGAAAAAGTGCAAAAGGCATTACAAAATCAATAATTCTTTCTTACATCCCTAACCCTAACTCAGACTGAATGCTGCACCAGCATGCCTGCAAAGGTAGAATCCATGTAAACACAGAGTCCATCAGAGGCATACCCCAGCAGCTGATGTCTTCAGGGCAAACTCCAAGTTCTGATGAATTTATATCCAAGTAGTAGTGAGCGACATCCTTCCGCTCTTCATGGGTGTTGTTCTCCGTCTCACTTCTTTATGGGCCTTGGACCTCTCCAATTTGTTCAAAAAGGTGTCACTGGCCGATAAACACTCAATTTAAAGTGCTAACACAGCATGTTACCTCCCAACACAATGTGTTTCACACTTATGGGCTTAGTCATAGAAATCTGTGACTAAGCATGTGACTAAGCCTGTATCATGCTGCTGTCCCTACCTCAGGCCATCCATTTTGGATGCATGTCACCCTTACAGGCTTACTCATAGAAACCTACCGTCATGTCTCTGTGACTAAGCCCAGAGCATACTGTCATCCTTACCTCATGGCCATCCACCTCTAATGTGTTTTATCCTTAAGGGTACTGTACTCATTTGCTCTAACAGGGTTACCATATGCCACCCAGGTTAGCAGAGAGCTGCACACCAATGGTGTAACTGGCCAATAAAAACTTTATTTAAAATGCTAACGCAAGCATGCTTCTGCTCCTAAATTTGGGTCACCCACTTCTGACGTGTTTCACCCTTATGGGATGGAGATCTATGACTAAACCATATCTTTGTGACTAAGTCTGTAGCATGCTGCTGTCCCTACTTCAGGCAGCCCCTTGGATGTGTTTCACCTTTACTGCCTTAGTCGCAGAGATCTGTGACTAAGGCAAAATCTCTGCGACTAAGTCCAGAGAATGCAGTCCCTATCTCCAGGCCACCCATCTCTGATGCATTTCACCTTCTTGGGATTGCTCACACAGATCCAGCAAATTATGTCTCTACATAGATTTACACAGGAAAGCCCTAATTCAAGCCCATTCTAATTTTCTTTTTTAACTAAAGCCCCGATGAAGGGGAAGTGTGTTGTGGCTCCCAAAACAGGTTAACTATTTTTTAGTGCAAACCAATAAATTTATTTGGACTCTTTTATCATTTCGTCTGCACTCATTCCATTGGTGCAGTTTTATATTCTTAGTGGCCCCAGGTGAAGCCTGTAAAAATGAAGGCTATGGTGTTCACTGGTCTTGCTCTCCACTTTCGGGTTTCCCCAGAGATGGACTCCTAAAAATAATGAGAAATTTTAGTTTAATCTGGCCTCAAATTATTAACTCCCTTCCTGCCACCTTCATATGGGTCTTAATGCTGGGAGGGGAAGTCTTAAAAACATGTCCGCTGTGATTGTCTCTCACAGTGGTCACATGATTGAACAGCTGACTCCTGATCACAAACAGACAGCTTAGTTAGTGTGTTGGGAGCGCACACAATCTTGACACATATATGCGGTGTCTGGACGTTAAGGCCTACCCACCCAGCCAACACATATATGCTTTATGTCAATGGGATGAGGTCAAAGCTTAACCTTTCTCTCCATATAAAGGTTACCTTTAGCTACTGCTCAATAACATTCTCGAAAGCCTTCCTTCCCCTCTTATAGAAATGTGTGGTCAAGTGACGTGCCAGTTGTCAAGTCTTTATTCTCTTAGACTAAAAAGTTGGTGAGTCCTTCTTTGGGTTTCCTTGTCAATTGTTGGTAGCATGGAAATTGCCTATTGGCTGAGCATTGCCGAGGTCCTCATATGGTCCAAAAGTTTCCAGCGGTGGCGAGATGACATCATGACAAGAGCAGCAATCAGAGTGGTACCTGGACTGCAATGGTGGATTACCAGTAGTCACTCTTGGAAGATGCACTGCTGAGGGCAATGTCAGGGCAAAATCAGAGGGTAAAAGGGATTAGAATAGTGTTTCTATGAAAAAAACAAGATGAATGTAAGAGAGGGATGGGGAATTGAGCATTGGAAGAGGCAGTGTGGAGGGTCATGTGACAGAATAATCAGGGGGTTAAAAAAAGGTATAAATGTGAATGCATGGAAGCAAGGTGGGTGAAAGGGATGGGGGAGTGAACATTTTGCTGGGCATTTCGATGAACTTTAAATAATATTTCCATTATAGCATATTGTTCTCACATTTTGGATTTGAATCTGATTTTATTTGATTGATTGATTTGATTGTATGCGTTGTTTGTGGTGTTGTGTTTTTTCTTGTAAACGTAAAGTGTCAGAAGAAGACCTGGTCTTTTAGTGGATAATGCCTATAGGTGCTCCTTGGATGTTGGGCCTCTCTATGTGGCTAGGCTATAAAAAAGTCTCACACATGTGGTATTGCCATACACAGGAGGAATAGCAATATGTATTTTGGGGTGTAGTTGCAAGTATGCATATGCCGTGTGTAAGAAATAACTTGTTAATATGACACTTTTGTGAAAAAAATTATATATTTTTTTATTTTCCAAATAATTGTGGGAAAAAATAAAACTTCATAAAACTCACCATGCCTCTTACTAAATACCCGGGACTATCTATTTTCCAAAAGGGGATCATCTGGGGGGTATTTGTACTGTCCTGGCATGTTAAGGCCTCAAGAACTGTAATAGGCTATCAGTGCATCAAGTGTGATCAATGTTCAATGTTTGGTACCATAGTTTGTAGACTCTATAACTTTCCTACAGACTAAATAATATGTACTGGTCCAGGTTATTTTTACCAAAGAAATGTACAGTGAGGGAAAAAATATTTGATCCCCTGCTAATTTCTGCCCACTGACAAAGAAATGATCAGTCTCTAATTTTAATGGTAGGTTTATTTTAACAGTGAGAGGCAGAATAAAGACAAAACAATCCACAAAAAACGCATATTAAAAAATATATAAATTGGTTTGCATTTTAATGAGTGAAAGAAGTTTTTGACCCCTTTGCAAAACATGGCTTAGTACTTGGTGGCCAAAACCCTTGTTGGCAATCATGGGGTCAGTGTCAGGAACTATGAATCAGACAAAGACAAAAGTGAGTGCAGTAAAACCACACTTTTTAATTAAAAGGTAAAATGTTACAAACAGAGTAAACGTGGTCAACATAGCCAGGGTTCGGTAACCAGAGCGGATAGTGAGAGCAAGCCAGTGAAACAGGAGTCCAGAGATCAGCGAGGTCAAACAGAATGCAGGGTCAGGAGCCAGGAGGAGAGTCAGCCAAGCAGGATCTTGAATCCAGGAACCAGAAGGGAACGTCAAACAGGCAAAGTCTTTCACAGGAATGCACAGCAGAGATTTCTCCAGAGATGTTGACCAAGGCGAAGGCATCTGCGATCTGATCCAGGCAGCTTATTTAGCAGCAGAGCTGGCTTAACAAGGCAGGATATGGTCATCAGGTGAGACAGAGTGGAAGCTGAGACTGGCAATTAATCCTCAGCTGAGCAGCTTGCTCTGAGAAGGGAGAGCTGATCCCAGCCCTGACAGTCAGACATTTCTTGTTGTTGGCCACCAGGTTTGCACACATCTCAGAAGGGATTTTGTCCCACTCCTCTTTGCAGATCCTCTGCAAGTCATTAAGGTTTCAAGGCTGATGTTTGGCAACTCGAACCTTCAGCTCCATGCACATATTTTCTATGGCATTAAGGTCTGAAGACTGGCTATGCCTCTCCAGGACCTTAATGTGCTTTTTCTTGAGCCAGTCCTTTGTTGCATTGGCCATGTGCTTTGGGTCATTGTCAAGCTGGGATACCCATCCATGACCCATTTTGAATGCCTTGACTAAGGAAAGGAGGTTCTCATCCAAGATTTGATGACACATGGCCCCATCCATCGTCCCTTTACAAACTTCAGATGGGCCTGTACATGTGATTTCTTGAGCAGGGGAGCCTTGTGGGCACTGCACGATTGCTTCACGGCGTAGTATGTTACCAACTGTTTTCTTGGTGACTATGGTCCCAGTTGCCTTGAGATCATTGACAAGATTTTCCCGTGTAGTTTTGGGCTGATTCCCCACCATTCTCATGATCATTGAAACTCCATGAGGTGAGATCTTGTATGGAGCACCAGATCGAGGGAGATGGATAGTTATTTTGTGTTTTTTCCATTTGTGAATAATCGCACCAAGTGTTGTCACCCTCTCACCAAGCTGCTTGGCGAGAGTCTTGTAGCCCATTCCAGCCTTGTGTAGGTCTACAATCTTGTCCCTGGCATCCTTGGACAGCTCTTTGATCTTGGCCATGGTGGAGAGATTGGAATCTGATTGATTGCTTCTTTGGAGAGGTGTCTTTTATACAGGTAACAAGCTGAGATTAGGAGCACTCCCTTTAAGAGAGTGAAGAAACTGCTCCTAATCTCAGCTCATTAACTGTATAGAAGACACCTGGGAGGCAGAAATCTTGCTGATTGATAGGGAATCAAATACTTATTTCACTCATTAACCGCTTGCCGACCGCTGGTCGGCAATTGACGGCGATAGTGTGGCTCGATAACGCAAAACGCCGTCATACGACGGCGGCCGCGAGATCGAGCCCAGTGAGCGCGGGCGCGCCGCCGGAGGCGCGCCCGCACGCTCACTGTGTCCGGGGAGGGCCAGGGAGCGGGTGCGGCGGAGCCGATCTCCGCCGGCCACCCGCAATGCCCCCCCCCCAGAGTGAAAGAACGGAGGTCTGTGCAAGTAAACACGGACCTCCGTTCTGTGAGAGGGGGAAGGGCTGTGATCACAGCCTTCCTCTACATGGAAGGTGTGATCACTTCCCTTCTCCTGTTAGGGCAGTCCCCCCACAGTTAGAACACGCCCAGGGAACACAGTTAACCCTTAGAGCGCCCCCTGCAGGTTAACCCCTTCACTGCCAATGGCATTTACACAGTAATCAGTGCATTTTTATAGCACTGATCCCTGTATAAATGCCAATGGTCCCAAAAAAGTGTCAAAATGTTCCGACATGTCCGCTGAAATATCGCAGTACCGCTAAAAATCGGAGATCGCCGCCATTACTAGTAAAAAATAAAAAAAATAAATAAAAACCCCAGATATTAATTCTCATCATCCGTAAACGCAACCACTTTTGCGCAAACCAATCAATAAACGCCGATTGCGATTTTTTTTATCACAAATATGAGGAAGAATATAAATCGGCCAAAACCGATGAAAAAAAATGTTTTTTTATATTTTTTTTTTGGATTTGTATTTTAGCAAAAAGTAAGGGTAAGTGGGTTTTTTTGCAAAATTGTCGCTCTTCTTTTGTTTATAGCGGCGATCAGAAATGACGCAGAGGTGATCAAATACCACCAAAAGAAATCTCTATTTGTGGGAAAAAAAGGACGCAAATTTCGTTTGGGTACAACGTCGCACGACCGTGCAATTGTCAGTTAAAGCGACGAAGCGCCGAATCGCAAAAAGTGCTCCGGTCCTAAAGCTGGAAATCCTTCCGGGGCTGAAGTGGTTAAAATGCCAATTCATTTATAACTTTTTTAAATGTGTTTTTCTGAATACTTTCATTGTTATTCTGCCTCTCACTGTTAAACCATTAAAATTATAGACTGATCATTTCTTTGTCAGGTAGAAAATTTACAAAATCAGCAGGAGATCAACTACTTTTTTGCGTCACTGTACTTTTTCTTTGGTAAAAATAACCTGAATACATATTATTTAGTCTGTAGGAAAGTAATAGAGCCTACAACTTTTTTCCCTGACTGTAGCAGTATAACTTGTGGTTAATCTTTGTTAATAAAAATTACTTATTTTCCACATTTTATAACAGAAAATCTTTTTTCATTTATAGCGCAAAAAAACCCCAGTGGTGATTAATTACTGCAAAAAGAAAGCTCTATTTGTGTGAAAAAAATGATAAAAATGTAATTTGGGTACAACGTTGTATGACCACGCAATTGTCATTCAATGTGTGACAGCGCTGAAAGATGAAAATTGGCCTGGGCAGGAATGGGGTGAAAGTGTCCAGAATCGAGGTGGTTAAAAGACTTTGTAAGCCTTTAGGTACAGAGGATTGTGGGATTATAATGGTGCCAAAGAACAATTAGAGAAAAATATTATTTTTAAAACAATAACAGGTTTATTAGTACAAAAATGACATAGATCTGCATAGTTAAAAGAGTAGTGAGCTAGAGGTATTCCTACATGTTTCGCCTGTATAGGCTTCCTCGGGGAATTTGAGTAGATCAACCGAGATGTAATACTATTCAAAGAAGAAAAATTATATCAATAAACATAGAATTGTATTATATATATCATATCAACATTGCAAACTCAGGTTAACTCACTTTTGTAACCACTCATTCAAATATCCACCAGGATACCCCAAGCCCATGCACGTCACAGAGGGGGGGCAGCATGTCCACAGGGGACATAAAATGTCCCACTATAGAAGAGAAAAGAAGCCTGTTTTTTTAGCAATCTGGGCCATGATAATGGATATGCATAGTTAAAAGAGTAGTGAGCTAGAGGTATTCCTACATGTTTCGCCTGTATAGGCTTCCTCTGGGAATTTGAGTAGATCAACCAAGATGTAATACTATACAAAGAAGAAAAATTATATCAATAAACATAGAACTGTATTATATATATCATATCAACATTGCAAACTCAGGTTAACTCACTTTTGTAACCACTCATTCAAATATCCACCAGGATACCCCAAGCCCATGCACGTCACAGAGGGGGGGGGGCAGCATGTCCACAGGGGACATAAAATGTCCAACTATAGAAGAGAAAAGAAGCCTGTTCATTTTAGCAATCTGGGCCATGATAATGGATATTTATTTTAGTAATTTCCCAGGCCTCTCCAGCCTCTGCCTCCTTATTTCCCCGTGACTTTATTCACTAGTTAAACTATAATACGGTCTCGGCCATTTCCAGATAATGCTTCAAGCTAATGTCTGGAGAAGCAAAAACTGTGCGCTGAAGATAAGTCGGTGACTGCAGGCAATGCTGGTCCCTTTCTACTGGAGGAGAAATTGATTGTTTTATTATGATTTTGAACTTATGATGCAAAACGGATTAAAGTGCCTCTTTTGTGTCCAGACCTCGGCTTGTTTTGCTTCATTAAAAATAAATCCACTATTGGATTGAAATTTCCAGGTCTATATGGATCTATACATTTGGAGTAAGTGAAGTATTTATATTAAAGAGAAATATGTGTAGTGTGCTCTTCATATGATGCTTTTGAGAAAGACATGCGTTTTTAAAAGCTTTTCATGAATTGTGAGCTTTCACATTATTGTAAGTAGGATGTGCATCAGACATCGAGGGGTATACACTCACCAGCCACTTTATTAGGTACATAGATACAGAAACCTGCCTTTTACAGCTAAAATAGAAAGGATCAATGTGACCGGGGCACAGCAGTGGGGGCTCATATACTCCATGTCGGCACATTTCCATGTGTATATTTAATAAGGCTCGATTTGATCTCCTGTAACAAGAGATCAACTTGTTGGGGTAAGCGCAACCTTATCGTGGCGGCGGGATCTTCACGGATTTTGTGATTTCAAGCACGGTGGCACTTTACTGTTTATTCACTATTCACACTTTATGAGACGTCTATTCCCAGAGTTGGATGTGAACTGTCTGCAATAAACAATTTTTTGGAAATCATCACTTTTAATAGAACTGTTTATTTGGGTCTTTGTATGGACCTAGTGCACATTATGTAATTAACGCAACACTTTTTGTATATACTGTTTATTTATGCTTATATCTCACTCATAGGGGTTGATTTACTAAAGCTTGAAAGTGCAAAATTTGCTGCAGCTCTGCACAGAAACCAATCAGCTTCAAGGTTGAGGCTGGGTTCACACTATCTGACAAAAAAACGGTCCTACTTTGATCCTACACTGCTGTGCGATTTACGGTCCTACATAGTGTCAAGGTCGGACCGTTTGTCTGTGAACAGGGATCCGACTTTGATCCCGACAATGCCAGGCACTTTGCGCTCTGGGGATGTTGAAGGGGAACTCCACGCCAAATTAAAAAAAAAAACTGGCATGGGGTCCCCCTCCAGGAGCATACCAGGCCCTTTGGTCTGGTACGGATTTTAAGGGGAACCCCATGCCGAAAAAACAGCGTGAGGTCCCCCCAAAACCCATACCAGACCCTTATCCGAGCACGCAGCCCGGCAGGCCAGGAAAGGGGGTGGGGACGAGCGAATGGCCCCCTCCCTCCTGGACCATACCAGGCCGCGTGCCCTCAACATGGGGAGTATGGGTGCTTTGGGGCAGGGGAGGCTCTGCGCCCCCCACCCCAAAGCACCTTGTCCCCATATTGATGAGGACAAGGGCCTCTTCCCGACAACCCTGGCCGGTGGTTGTCGGGGTCTGCAGGCGGGGACTCATCGGAATCTGGAAGCCCCCTTTAACAAGGGGGCCCCCAGATGCCGGCCCCCCACCCTATGTAAATGAGTATGGGGTACATCGTACCCCTACCCATTTACCTGGAAAGAAATATGTACACAAAAAAAACAGAGAATGGCAGCAACTCAATGCATTTAGGCATCTAGACGTGGTGAGTGTGACTTTCTGAAGTTCAAACCAGCAACAGAATGGGGAAGAAAGGGGATTTAATTGACTTTGAATGTGGCATGGTTGTTGGTGCCAGACAGGCTGGTTTTAGTATTTCTAGGATTTTCACACACAACCGTCTCTCGGGTTTACAGAGAATGGTCTGAAAAAGAGAAAATATCCAGTGACCGGCAGTTGTGTGGAGGAAGATGCCTTGTTGATGTCAGAGGAAAATGGGCAGAGTGGTTCCAGATGATAGAAAGGCAACAGTAACTCAAATAACCACTCGTTACACCCAAGGTATGCAGAATACCATCTCTAAACGCACAACACATCGAACCTTGAAGCAGATGGGCTACAGAAGCAGAAGACTACACTGGGTGCCACTCCTGTCAGCTAAGAACAGGAGACTAAGGCTAAAATTCACACAGGATCACCAAAACTGGACAACAGAAGTTTGGAAAAACGTTGCCTGGTCTGATGAGTCTGGATTTCAGCTGCGACATTCAGATGGTAGGGTCAGAATTTGGTGTAAACAACATGGAAGCATGGATCCATCCTGCCTTGTATCAGCGGTTCAGGCTGCTGGTGGTGGTTTAATGGTGTGGGGTTTTTTTTTTTTGGCACACTTTGGGCCCCTTAATACCAATTGAGCATCGTTTAACCCCCATGACCTACCTGAGTATTGTTGCTGACCATGTCCATCCCTTTATGACTACAGTGTCCCCATCTTCTGATGGCTCCTTCCAGCAGGATAATGCACCATGGCACAAAGCTCCAATCATCTCACCACTGGACAATGAGGTCACTGCACTCCAATGACCTCCCCACATCTCATCCAATAGAGCACCTTTGGGATGTGGTGGAATGGGAGATTCGCATCATGGATGTGCAGCCGATAAATCTGTTGCAACTGCCTGATCCTATCATGTCACTATGGAGCAAAATCTGTGAGGAAAGTTTCCAACACCTTGTTGAATCTATGCCACGAAGAATGAAGGCAAAAGGGGGTCCAACCGGGTACTAGCAAGGTGTACCTAATAAAGTGGCCAGTGAGTGTAAATAGATGTATAGATAGATAGATAGATAGATAGATATTTCTTAAATAAAAATGTTTCTATTCTCATTGTTATCAGTAATCATTGCTATTGTCTAATTGACTATTGAGCAAGCTTATCCCCGCTTACTATGCTGCAGAAACAACCATGCGTTTTTTTCCCCTCATGTTGGGCAATATCTGTAGCTGATCGTTTTTTGCAGCTTTGAAGTGCTTGCTTTTATCTTTTTTTCTATCTTTCCTATCATTATTAGAAGCGTTATTCCACTAAAAGTGATATTTAGATGCCCGAAACTGCATAGATATTGGACATTAGTAGTCACCATGCTTAATTCAATATTTTAGTTACCATTATTCCCAGATCCCAGACTCTGTATTCTGGTCATGCTGGGAGATATGAATATGGACTAGGCTACCAGGGTGACTGTGATAAGATTCTTATTTCAAGAAAGGAAGTTGTTTTTACAAGTTTTAAAATCTAAGCATCTCCCTTCATAGAAGGAATGGTTACAGAATATGAATACTACCCTAAAGCTGGATTAACACCTATGCATTTTTAGTGTTTTTTGCATTTTGCAGATTTGCACTGCAATCCATTTAACATGGTTTCCTATGGAACACGTTCTGCAGTGCAAATCTGCAAAATACAAAAAGCACTAAAAATGCAGAGGTGTGAATCCAGCCTAAGACCTGAGCAATATACCTTTCAGCAGATTTGAAAAGATCTGGGGCTGATGGCTTGATACACCAGATATATGCTCTTTGGTCTTACAAATGAAATTTAGGTAGGAATTTTTTACATTGTATTGGTCAAGCTTGGAGTGTATGTTGGTGCCATACCTGTGAGATCCCAGTCGAAACTGGAAATCACTGTAGTAGGCTACAGTGAACTCCACTAGGCTCCAGGCCCCATGCAGAGTGGCTACCCTTCTCATTACTGAACACAGGAGATCACTGGCTCAGCATGGATGTCATTCAGAGAACACTTAGCATTTTCTGATCGGACAAGGTGGATATGGTGATATCACTGCTTGGCTCCACATCTTGTCCAAGAAGAGAACACTTAGCATTTTCTGATTGGACAAGGTTGATATGGTGATATCACTGCTTGGCTCCACATCTTGTCCAAGAAGAGAACACTTTGCCTTACAATGGCGTCTGGTGCTCCATCGGGAGGGGGGGAAGTAGACAGACCTGACCACAGACATTCCCCCGTCACCCCAGTCCACCAGCCAGCCATCCCAAACTAACCCCCCATCACATGAGGCTGCCGCCGCACACCATGCCCACTCCCCCCACCCCTCTCGGTTGCCAGCTCGCTCCACCCTCTGGCCCACCAGGCCCCCTGTCAGCCCTGCACTTACCCCATGCAGGTCACGGCTGCAGCTCCCCCCTCCATCCCCTCCGTGTCCCTGGCCTTCGCTTCTCCTCTCGGCCAATGGGGTCTTCGGACTCCCAGCCAATGAGGTCTTAGGACTCCTGGCCAATGGGGGTCTCAGGACCTGCTTGGCCGTGATTGTGATTGGCCGTTGCTTCTCCTCCCAGCCAATCAGGTCTTCCGACTACCGGCTAATGAGGTCTTAGGACTCCTGGCCAATGAGGTCTCAGGACCTGCTTCCTGATTGGCCGGGAGGAGAATCAGGAAGACATTAGCGAATACTAATTCGCTAGTGACACACAACAGGGTGGGCTCAGGGTGCAGGGCCCACCCTTTTTTGAAGCCAATTAGAGCCCCCAACTCTAATCACGTGCTTAAAAAAAAATAATAACCTTGGAATTCATGCGTCCGGTGCCCTGAATGAAGATTAGGGGCGGACGCATGAATTAAGGGGACAGCGCCACTGTGCCCCTAATGAGTGGTCACCACTGTTGCCTTCATTAAGAACACCTCAGCTTTAATAACAAGTAGACATCAAACAATTTAAATATCTTCTGCTATACTGAGGGGAGGACTTGGATCAAGATGCCCTGTGCTCTGGGGCACTCTTAGGGGGCTGTGAGATAGTAAGGTTTGCAATGCTACAAATTAGTAGGGATCCATTGATAATCTATCTGTTCTATTGTGCAGTTGTGTTTTTCCATAAATCCTGTTTCACTGTGTGATGATGATAGGTGCCTCTCATGTGCCTCTGCCGGATAGGCCTTGTTTTGTCTAATGTTTTTTTTTTTAATTTAAAAAAAGTGTTATTTTGATTATAGATCGGGTCTGGTGGTCTGAATCAGCCCCTCTTATGTCTTGGATGATCCAAAAGTGACATCTCCTGACTGTGTTCCTGTCTCCCAGGAACTTTTGAATGTTCCTGCCCATCTTTGTTTGTCTCAAATTCCC
This sequence comes from Glandirana rugosa, assembly GCA_018402905.1. NCBI lineage: Eukaryota > Metazoa > Chordata > Amphibia > Anura > Ranidae > Glandirana > Glandirana rugosa. The sequence continues at coordinate 39,531 of BLSH010286601.1, read as the reverse complement.
TTGTTTTATTCTCTATAATAGAAAATAAATACATTTATCAGGGGTGAGGGGAGTCCCTTATTATGGGCACAGAGGGTGTGCACACTTGGGAACTTAGCACAAGGATCTCACCAACAGTCACAGAGAGGCGTGAAACCGCTTCATTTCCATTGGACAGAGTCAGACTGATTTAAAAGAAAAAAGACCCCCCAGGATTTTGATTCTCATATTTCCAGTGATTCCTTATGGCTCCCTCCTTTCCACCAAAATACCCAGTATCATATTTGCTGGTGTCAGAGACTAGAGAGAGGGAAGACCTTATCTTTGTGGCCCTCACGTGGCAATGCATGGGCCTAGCAACTGGCTGTTAGACCCATGCACTGTCAACTCGGAGAAAGTCACATGCTCCCCCATACCCGAAGGCAGCAGGTATTTTGTATTGGTTGATGTAGTTGCAAGAGTGGCAAGGGATTGCTGGAGAGGTGAGTATCAATGGGGGAGAGGGGGGTCACAGACATCTATAGCCTCCAAATCCACTAACCTAAACCAATTATAGTCTGCCAGCCTCAAAGTCCAATAACCTGCACAAATTCCAGTCTATGAGCCTCAAATTCCAATAACCTGCAGCAATTCTAGTCTGCCAGTCCCAAAGTCCAATACCCTGCACTAGTTCTAATATATCAACCTCAAAGTCCAATAACCTGCACCAACTGTAATCTACCAGCCTCAAAGTCCAATATCCTGTACAATTCTAGACTACCAGCCTCATAGACCAATAAGCTGCACCCATTCTAGTCGATAAGGCTCAAAGTCTAATAACCTGTGCAATTCTAGTCTACCAGCCTCAAAGTCCAATATCATCTGCGATTCTAGTCTACCAGCCTCAAATACAGGCGGTCCCTGGGTTACAAACAAGATAGGGACTGTAGGTTTGTTCATAAGTCGAATTTGTTTGTAAGTTGGAACAGGTACATTTTTTAAGTGTAGCTTCAGCCAAAACAAATATTTTTAAGCTTTTTGGATAGCATAGGGAAGGGTTAACACCCCTGTAATGTTTGTTTTGCTCTCTATGTTTCTGTTCAGAAGATTTCACCTCACTTTCTGTCCCAATGATAGTTGGATTTTGAAAATGTTGGGTGGTTGTGGAAACAAGGATTGGTGATAAAGCTTCAGTGGAGACACCTTTTTCCCATAATAACTCTTACAGGAGTGAATTTCCCTTCCTAGGGGGAGTTTTTCTCTCACTTCCTGTTGTCTCCCTCCGTTTGTAAGTAGGAGTCGTTCATAAGTCGGATGTTCATAACTAAGGGACTGCCCGTACCAATATTCTACACCCATTCTACACCATAAGGCTCAAAGTCCAATAACCTGCACCAATTCCAGTCTATTAGCCTCAAAGTGAAATAACCTACACCAATTCTAGCCTGTCAGTCCCAAAGTCCAATACCTTGCACCAATTCTAGTCTACCAGCCGCAAAGTCCAATAACCGGCACAAATTCTAGTCTAGCAGCCTCAAAGTCCAATATTCTGCACCAATTCTAATCTACTAGCCTCAAAGTCCAATAACCTGCACCAACTCCAGTCTACCAGCCTCAAAGTCCAATATCCTGTGCAATTCTAGTCTACCAGCCTCAAAGTCCAATATCCTGCACCCATTCTACTCCATAAGGCTCAAAGTCCAATAACGTATGCCAATTCCAGTCTATCAGCCTCAAAGTCCAATAAGCTATACCCAGCCTGCCCCCATGTTCAGTTATTTTTTATGATATTCAGTTTCTAAACTACAAAGATCAATAACCTGCACCAAGTCTAGTCTGTAAGGCTCAAAGTCCAATAACCTGCACCAATTCCAGTCTATCAGCTTCAAAGTCCAATAACCACCCAGGCCTCCCCCATGTTTAGTTATTCCTTATGATATTCAGTTTCTAAGCTTCAAGGACAAACTCAGAATATCAATTTCAATGAGATTCTAACAAAAATGTAGTAATTTACTAAACAAGATGGTCAAGAGTTTTACTCTTGCAGCATCTCACTGCCTTTTATTTCCCAGAGGATTGGCTGGGTTGCCAGCTAATTCTATATTTCCATATAAATTAGCTGGCAGAGTAATCTTCCTTCCCTATTACAGTTATTCTGAGTGTCAATGTCTTGGATCTCACTTGACATTGCTGTGCTGCTATTTCACGCCCCGGCTGGGCAGGCCAAAGTCACGATTAATCCGTGAACGCTAGTTATCACGCCTGCTGTCATTATCTAAGATACTGATCTAAATTCTGGGGACATGAGCACCCTCTATGAATGTAAAAGGATAGCTGGAAATCATGTTCAATTACATCCCCATTGACCTAAATTCATGAACATCTGTTGGACGCACCAAACAGATTGGTCATTATATCAACGTATTCTGCCAAAGTATAGTGAGTCTCCGGCACCGAAGGATACCGCTTCCAATGTTGCAGCAAGCCGTAAAAACTTTCATGTCAGGAAAATGGTATTTCGGAGACTGAAAGATTTTTCTTCCTGTACAGGCTGACAAATCATTATAATTAATAATACTGACAGATGGAACTAGTCTTTTAATTAGACGTCATTAGCTGATGTCAATAACTGACTGCTGTGTGGATGCAAAAAAGTGTTTCCTTTTAGGATGAAAAATGCAAGTTTGCATTGCAAGATTCACACTTGTACCACGAATATTGGGTTTCTGTGTGCCTTGAAGAATGAATGCCATGAAAAATGTAGACATGCCCTTTTCAAATCTTCTGCCTGCTAGCTGCCTAGACGTCCCTTATTCACATTAAATATGGAGGATCTGGAGTGGTAACTTTACATGCTAGTCACAGTTCTTGACTCAGAAAGACATAGTAGCCAAAGGTAGCCATGCAGCTTGTATTTTCAGAATCCGGTAACAACAGCAATTATTTTAGCATAATAAATAATTGATCAAGGGAACAGTTATGACAGGACCCACCTAAATACCAGACTTTAACCATTAAGGTCCGGACCCTTAATGACCAGGCCATTTTTTGCGATACGGCACTGCAAAGCTTTAACTGACAAGTACGCTGTCCTGCAATGTTGTACTTAAACAAAATTGACGTCCTTTTTTTCCCACAAATAGAGCTTTCTTTTGGTGGTATTCGATTACCTCTGCGGTTTTTATTTTTTGCGCTATAAACAAAAAAAGTCATAAGTTTGAAAAAAAACCCCTATTTTTTTACTTTCTGCTACAATACAGATCCCAGAAAAATATATAAAAAAAACAAATGTATTCATCAGTTTAGGTGGATATATATTCTTCTACATATTTTTGGTAAAAAAAAAATCACCTTCGTATGAAATAGGCGTATATTTATTGGTTTGCGTAAAAGTTATCATGTCTACGAACTATGGGATAGATTTAGGGACTTTTATTTTTTTTATTGTTTCTACTGGTAATGCCGACGATCTGCGATTTTTAGCAGGGCTCGACATTGCGGCAGACAAATCTGACCCCAAATTACACTTTTTGGGGACCAGTGACATTATTACATTGATCAGTGCTATATAAATACACTGATCAATATATAAATGACACTGGCAGGGAAGGGGTTAACACTAGGGGGCAATCAAGAGGTTAAGTGTGTTCCCTGGGTGTGTTCTAACTGTAGGGGGGCTGGGCTCACTGGGACATGACCATAGCTGTGCGCAGCCTATTGCATTAAGGTGTGCACCCCAAATGTATTAAAACATAGACAGTGTTAGTAGGGCAGTAGATGGTGTCAGTAGAGCAGTGGACTTTTTTTAGGAGCTCTGTTAGGGGGCTTTGGTGAAATATCACCAGGGGAAATCTGCGCCACTCAGGTGATTAGGGTGTACCTAGGCACACCCGGCACACCCCCTTCACACACCTATGGACATGACCGAGATTGCTGCTCCTGATCACTGGGAACAGAAGATCTCTGACATGTCCTCTGGCAGAACGGGGATCCGCCTTGTTTACTTAGGCAGATCCCCGTTCTGCCTCTGTACACAGCGATCGCGGGCGAACTCCCACGGTGCGCAGAGGGCACGCGCTCCCACTATACCACATGCATGAACCGACATACAGTTACGGCGGTTCACGCTATCTGACCACCTTGCCGCAGTATATGTGCGGTGGGTGGTCGGAAAGTGGTTAAAGGCTCAACATAGGAGACACTAGATTAAAAAATATACATTTTTATTGTGCGTAATTCATAAAATCAGAGGCATACAAGCCTAAAATAGATGCATTATTAATTGTTACAAAAAGTCTCTACTACATTACCGGAAGAACATAATTGTAAGTAGCAAACAGTATAATATCACCCAATCTGCCAGGTCAATGTTTCACTAAAAACATGGCTTCTTCAGGACCTGATATGGCACAGTAGAGCCACAAATATTACAGTGGATTGTGCACGTCTGACAGGTGCAGGCCACTTGTGCCTATCGACAAGAAGGTGGGTGAACTCTCTGTGGCATTATTGCTGGACCACTCTATATGCTTTGTTATCCATAGCCACAGATACACGTGATACCTCCTTTTTTGTATGGAGGGGCGCCATCTGACCTCTTGCTACACACCATGCTATGGTTTGCCTATCTACATTAGGGGCCCTCTTATGATACTTATTCCTGTGAATTCTAGCATATAGTTCTTGTCATCACCCTGCCCGTGACAGGTTGCCGCTGAGTGGCTGTGGGTCCTGGTACCCTGGTGCCCCTTTGCCCGCTCCCAGACTGCACATTGTTGGATGCACACGATCCACTGTAACATTTGTTGCTCTACAGTGCCATATCAAGCCCTGAAGAAGCCATGTTTTGGGCGAAATGTTGACCTGGCAGATTGGGTTACCGGAAGCATATAGCTCTACAAGTGATAAAATACTGTTTGCTACTTACAATTATGGTCTTCCGTTATCGTAGTAGAGACTTTTTGTAACAATTGTTTGTGGATCTATTTTAGGCTTGTATGCCTTTGATTTTATACAGTTTGTACAATAAAAATTTATATTTTTTTAATCTGGTGTCTCCTATGTCTAGCCTTTAAAGTCCGGTATTTAGGCGAGTCCCAGTATATCTGGTCCCGCATTTTTTTTTGTATTCTATGATTCAGATGTGGCTCAAGCCAAATCTCTTTTTCCTAACTAAGCAAGAGTTGAGGATAATTTCCTTGTACAGCAATGTTTACATCCAGCTTGGACCAATGTAGATATAGTGTGTATTTGTCATACCTGACCGATCTCCATGGAAGCTGGAAATTTCCCCTAGGTTCCGGGTCCCATGCTAAATGGTTGCCCTGCTGCATTGTGTACACGGGATGATGCTTGCTTGGCACAGGTGTCATTCAGGGAACACTTTGCATTATCTCAGTGAATGCAAAGCATTCTCTGAATCAATGAGGTGTTGTCATCATCTCCACCTCTTTCAGTCAATAAACAGTTTGCATTTATGGAACGAAATTGAAAGTGTTCTCTGAATGGCACCCATGCTAAGCAGGCTATCTCCTGTGTTCAATAATCATCAGTAAGCTAACTGTAGGGGAGGTACTTTGGTGGAGGATACATCCGAGGTACTTTGATGGAGGGTACATCCGAATTTCCGAAAAACGAAAATTCATCCGCACATGTCTATTCTCTTGTTTATCTTCAGTATTCTCTTCTCTACAGCCTTCTAAAACACAGAGCTCAAAGACTATTTCTCAACTCTAGAAGGGGGATCTAACATTACATACTGCATAGCGCAGAGCAGAGGTGCTGAGTGTAATCTGAGACCTGAGTGGAGGGAAAGTACACATCCCCCTCAACATAGATTCATAGTGAAACATGCACAGCTGAAGCTTTCAATCACCTACTGTGTGCTGGAGGGGGCCATCTCCCAGGGTTTTGTGGTGTAGAGATAACCTGTCAAAAGTGACTAATGCAAATAACAGAGGGGAGAGAGAGGGGAGAGAGAGGGGGCAGAATCACACTTTGTGCTTTGGATTGAAGCTAGTACACACTATAAAAGGATGTGATCTGTTCATGTTAAATTTCAGAGGTTTAAAACCACTTTAAGCTCACATCATTAGCTATTATCACATGCAGTTTTTGGTACAAGAGTTGTAAAAGCCTGACTATTGGCAGGAGAAAAAAAATTAAAATTGTCTCCTCCAAGCGATAAAAGTATTCAGTGCTTGTTTTATCTAAGGTCCTGGTGCCCAATCTGTGACCCAAGGGTCATGCAGCTCTTTTGATAAATGCTGTGTTGTCCTTGGACCCTCTTGGATTGATACTGATATTCACCAGAGCTCCTGATGGTGGAGATGGGTTTTGTTGAGTGTTAGTACCAGGTCACAGTCCTTAAGATCTCTCCACCAGGAGGTGAGCAAGCTGGGGTCCAGTAGCAGATATAGCAGGTAGGGATCAAGTAGAAGCATAGTCAGTAAACAAGCCAAAGCTCAGTAACAGGTTATTGCAGGCTGGGATTGAGCGGAAACATAGTCAAGGAACAAGCCAAAGGTTGTTAACGAATGGTTGCAGGTTAGGATCAAGTGGAAGCATAGTCGAGGAGCAAGCTATGATTGGTAACAAGTGGTAGTAGAAAAAAGGACAGCAGCAGGTATGCAAAGGAGCAAGATATCGGCTGGAGAGAACACACAATCCATTACACGGGAAGTGCACAGACATGGCTTAAATCAAGAAGTTCATGAGAGTTCAAGGATCACGAGAAACAAAAGACAAGGCAAAATTGTCCTAAGAGATCAGGCTAGGAGCTGTGAAGCATCTCAGGTGCCACAGTGAGAAGATATACAACCAAATACCACAGAGGTCGCAGGTTCAGATCCTGGTCCTGACACCAAAGCTTTAGAGATTCACCCTGTCCAGCTGACTGATATCACTGAGACTGAAAGGGAATCCTAAATTATTGAGTGGTCACCAGAAGAGAAGGACACTAGTTCAAGTGACCCTAATGGCAACCAGGGACTCCCCTCACTCTGAAGATATTTTCTCTCACTTCCTGTTGTGGCTATGGAACGGGCAATAAAGGGAAATCTCCTCAGTGATACATGGATGGCAAAAAACATAACAAATCAGGTGCTATAACCATTCCTTACTCTATCCAAAAAGCAAAAAAACCTTTTGGCCTTAATCCTTCTTTAATTATTTTGACATGCTTAGAGTTATGCTTTCTGTTTTCAATGAGCCCTTGTGGGTTCAATGGACTACCAAAATACACATGGTGAGCTTTGTGAGAGAAGTAAGCACAGACTGCCGCTACTTCATAAATCAGTCCTTAGGTAAAATCAGCAGTATACTCAGTCTTTACTTTAATTGACTGAATTGTGCCTTTTATTATCTACGTGTAGCATCCTTTATTGTAGAGTGATAGTTAGTGTACACAGGTTTTTGTAGCGTATGTAAATTTAGGCTTGGCTGGTAGCCAAGCCTGAGTTTTGAATCTGGGTCAGGGTGAGTGATCCAGGGAGGCTGGAAGACTCATCAGGCAGCACCTCTGGTACCCCCTACTTGCTTGAACTTTGGAGAAACTTCCAAAAGAATGGGGGGGGAGTTTATGAGGAGCTGCCTGGAGTATTGAGAAGGGCCCACCTGGCTGTGTAGGGTGGGGGACAGGACATAGGGGCTATTGGAGCTGCCGCTCCAGGCGCCTTCCTTAAGATAGGCCCAGCCCAATGATGTGAGTGAGTCACTAATACTGCCCAGCCCTGCTCCGTATACAGTATACACATGATTGATATGTAAATTGCGGCAGCATATTTCATTTATTTTAAGAAAAAATTGTTTGCATTTTCATTTTATTTATTTTCATAAAAAGGCCCACCTAAATCCTCAGCACCAGGCCCATGATGCTCTAAATCTGGCCCTGGTAGTGGATGCCTATTTACCAGCGGCTCCTATGGGCGATGCTCTACATGTATGTGCCAAAATAGTCAGACTACAGCAGGCTACCTAAAAATAATACATGTCCATTCCAATGGGTTTCCTTACTGGCCAACAGGAGGCCATGGGCTTAGTATTAATGTAGCTATTGTCGCATGTTCTAGGAATTGACAGGTTTACTTTAAAATGCCTTTTAAAGATTTTCCATTCCGGCATTCTGAAAACTTAAGTCTGGGACATAAAAGCCCAAAATGAGCTCTCTCTATCCAGCCCAACATTATAAACAGAGCTCCAAATTTCAGATATTTGTGGAATAAAAAATAGCTGTTTACTTGAGAGCGGACCGTCACAGCAAGCCGTCAAAAACTCTTCCAGTGATGTATGAGCGCCGAGACCCCCTGATTGCTGATTCTTTGTTGAACATCTGCAGCGAAGGCAGCATTACCTGTAATTAAATTCCTATTGACTATTGTAGAGTTAAGTGTAGATAGAATTGCTGAACCCATGATTTAAAGTGTACCTGTGACGAATTTAAAGCTGGACTCCAGGTAAGAAAATATTGCTCAATAGAGACAAAGGATATAAATCGGCTTTGTTTTCAACAGATGCCTTCACAAGCACAGTAATTACCTTGTAAATGTAGCAGTGACATCATCACTGTGCTGTACATATCCTGTGCAGAGAGCAGAGCTGTGGGAGGGGCCCAGCAGGCTCCACCCACTACAGACTGCCTGTAGAAAACTACAGGAGGGGCGGAAACAAGACCAGTCACCCTGCACAAGGAGAAGGAACAGCAGTGAGTGGTCTTTATTACAGGAAGAAAACACATGACATTGTATTTAGATAGTATTTACTTAACCTGGATATCAGCTTTAAACATTTCAAACTTCCCTATGAATTTTATTGGCACACTATCTTTTTGTGTATTTTTTTTTTCCTTTCTCACATCCTTTCTTTTCAATAGGTGGTAATTGACAGTGGGGAAAAAATGGTTTGCCTCCTTTTCTGTGGGTTGGGGGGATTGCTATGTATATGGTTATGCAGTTTCACTGGCGTTGTTATTTTTGTAGATGGATCTTTATCTGTTATCAACATGTACAGGAAAGCTGATGTTTCAGTCCCGAAGAAGCAGAAGTACAGTGAAACCCGTAGACTTAGCTAGTTACTTTCTATGTTTTTTTTTCTTATACAATATATATACAGTGGGTAAAATAAGTATTCAACATGTCACCCTCTTTCTAGGTAAATATATTGGTAAAGGTGCTATTGACATGAAATTTTAACCAAGTCAGTAACAACCCATGCAATCCGTACATACAAAGACACCAAAACAAATGAGTTTAGAAATGAAGTTCTGTGTAATAAAATGGAATGACACAGGGAAAAAGTATTGAACACGCTAACTGAAATATATTTAATACTTGGTACAAAATCCTTTGTTGGTAACAAGAGCTTCAAGATGCCTCCTGTATGGAGAAACGAGTTGCATGCGTTGCTCAGCTGTGATTTTGGCCCATTCTTTCACACAAACAGTCTTCAAATCTTGAAGGTTCCGTGGGCCTCTTCTATGAACTCTGATCTTTAGATCTTTCCATAGATTTTCTATTGGATTCAGGTGATTGGCTGGGCCATTCTAGCAGCTTTATCTTCTTTCTTTGAACCCAATTGAGAGTTTCCTTGGCTTTGTGTTTGGGATCATTGTCTTGCTGAAATGTCCACCCTTATTTCATCTTCATCATCCTGGTAGATGGCAGCAGATTTTTATCAAGAATGTCTTGGTCCATTTTTCCATTCATCCTTCCTTCAATGATATGAATTTTGCCTGTACCCTATGCTGAAAACCAGCCTCACGCCATGATGTTCCCACCTCCAATCCTCACTGTTGGCATGGGGGTGTTTTTGGGCCATTTGACCTCCAAACATGTTGTGTATTATTGCATCCAAAGAGTTCAATTTTGGTCTCATCTGACCAGACTATATTCTCCCAGTATTTCACAGGCTTGTCTAAATGTTGTGCAGCAAACTTTAAATGAGCTTCAGAATGCTTTTACTTCAGCAAAGGAGTCTTGCATGGTGAGCGTGCATACAGGCAATGGTAGGTGAGTGCATCACTTATGGTTTTCTTAGAAACAATTGTACCTGCTAATTCCAGGTCTTTCTGAAGCTCTCCACAAGTGGTCCTTGGCTCTTGGACAACTCTTCTGATAATTCTTTTTACTCCTCTGTCAGAAATCTTTCGAGGAGTAGCTGGTCGTGGCCGGTTTATGGTGACATAATGTTCTTTCCATTTCCAGATTATGGCCCCAACAGTGCTCACTGGAGCATTCAGAGGTTTAGAAATAACCAATGCCATCAGTATGTTTTGCAACAATAAGTTTGTGAAGGTCTTAAGAGCTCTTTGCTTTTACCCATCATGAGATGTTTCTTGTGACACCTTGGTAATGAGACACCTTTTTATAGGCTATCAGTTGAGACTGAACCAGCTGATATTAATTTGCACTGACAAGCGGCAGATTTGCTTTCTAATTATTGATAGATTTCAGCTGTTGTCTTGGCTTTCTATGCCTTTTTGCACCTCCCTTTCTTCATGTGTTCAATACTTTTTTCCTGTGCTATTCGATTTTATTACACAGAACTTAATTTCTGAACTTATTTGTTTTGGTGTCTTTGTATGTATGGATTGCATGGGTTGTTACCGACATGTGGTGAAAATTTCATATCAAAAGAAATATATTTACCTAGAAAAATGGTGATGCGTTCAATACTTACTGTATTTTACCCACTGTATTTGTTTTTGTAAACATGAATATCTACTCTATGTGGTTTTATAAGTCTGGGGATATTTTTAATGAATTGTTTACAATAAATATACATTTTTAATGGGCATCAGGTTGCATCTATTGTCAATGGATACTCACACAGGAGAATTTTTAAAGGCCTACAAATATTACATGGTTTTATAATAGTATAAACTGGGATGATGCCCCCAGAGACATATTCGATTGATGTATACTCATATTGATCCAACATATTTATAGTTGTTTGTATAATTACTCCTGTCTAATTTATGTATTCAGCATTCCTCTGTATAGAGAAGTGGTCACACATGTCAATAAACTTCATATCCACTTGAAGACCAGACCATTTTCTGACATCTTTTGTAAAATTCTGTATATTATGCTAAAAAATTACTTAGAAACCCCAAACATTATATACAATATATAAACACTCACTGGCCACTTTATTAGGTACACCTTCCTAGTAGTGGGTTTGACCCCCTTTTGCCTTCACTCTTCGTGGCATAGATTCAACAAGGTGTTGGAAACGTTCCTCAGAGATTTTGGTCCATAGTGACATGATAGCATTACGCAGTTGTTGCAGATTTGTTGCATGCACATCCATGATGGGAATCTCCCATTCCACCACATCCCAAAGGTGCTCTATTGGATGAGATGTGGGGAGTGTGGAGGCCATGGAGTGCAGGGACCTCATTGTCCAGTGGTGAGATGATTGGAGCTTTGTGACATGGTGCATTATCCTGCTGGAAGGAGCCATCAGAAGATGGGGACACTGCAGTCATAAAGGGATGGACATGGTCAGCAACAATACTCAGGTAGGCTGTGGGGTTTAACCGGTTCCCGACCGCGCGCCGTCTTTTCACGGCGGCAGTCGGGGAGCCCTGTGCGAATCGCCGTAAATAAGCGCCGATTTGCATTTGGCCACCAGGGGGCGCACTCCTGGGGAGTGTGCCCGCGGCTCAGGCGGACCCGATGTCCGCCGGCGAGCCGCGATGAGCGGCTACAGGGAAAAGAACGGGGAACCGCCGATGTAAACACGGCGGTTCCCCGCCCTGTCAGTGGGGCATGAGAGATCTACTGATCCCTGTCACTGGAATCAGTTAGATCTCTCATGCCCATGTTAGCCCAACCCCCCCACAGTAAGAACACACCCAGGGAACACACTTAACCCCTAGCTCTCCCCCTGCAGGTTAACCCCTTCACTGCCAATGACATTTATACAGTAATCAGTGGACATTTACATTTCTGATCGCTGAATAAATGTGATTGGTCCCAAAAAAGTGTCAAAATGTCCCGACATGTCCCCCCCAATATCGCATTACCGCTAAAAATCGCAGATCGCCGCCATTACTAGTAAAAAAAAAAACCCCCAGAAATGAATTCTCATCATCCGTAAACGCGGCCACTTTTGCGCAAACCAATCAATAAACACCAATTGCGATTTTTTTTTTATCGCAAATATGAGGAATTATATAAATCGGCCAAAAACGGTGAAAAAAAATGTTTTTTTATATTTTTTTTTTGGATTTGAATTTTAGCAAAAAGTAAGAAATTTGGGTTTTTTTGCAAAATGGTCGCTCTTCTTTTGTTTATAGCGGCGATAAGAAATGACGCAGAGGCAATCAAATACCACCAAAAGAAAGCTCTATTTGTGGGAAAAAAAGGACGCAAATTTTGTTTGGGTACAATGTCGCACGACCGCACAATTGTCAGTTAAAGCGACGCAGCGCCGAATCGCAAAAATGCTCTGGTCCTAAAGTGCAAAATTCTTCCGGGGCTGAAGTGGTTAAACGATGCTCAATTGGTACTAAGGGGCTCAAAGTGTGCCAAGAAAATATCCCCCACACCATTACACCACCACCAACCTGAATCGGTGATACAAAGCAGGATGGATTCAAATTCTGACCCTACCATCTGAATGTCACAGCTGAAATCGAGACTCATCAGACCAGGCAACGTTTTTCCAATCTTCTATTGTCCAATTTTGGTGAGCCTGTGCCAATTGTAGTCTCAGTGTCCTGTTCTTAGCTGACAGGAGGGACACCCGGTGTGGTCTTCTGCTGCTGTAGCCCATCTGCTTCAAGGTTCAATGTGTTGTGCGTTCAGCGATGCTTGAGTGGTTATTTGAGTTACTGTTGCCTTTCTATAATCTTGAACCAGTCTGCCCATTCTCCTCTGACCCCTGACATCAACAAGGCATTTTCCTCCACACAACTGCCGCTCACTGGATATTTTCTCTTTTTTGGACCATTCTCTGTAAAGCCGAGAGATGGTTGTGTGTGAAAATCCCAGTAGTTCAGCAGTTTTTGAAATACTCAGAGCAGCCCGTCTGGCACCAACAAGACCCTAGAGAATAAAACGGTGGCTTTTGCCCACATGGTATTTTCAGGATAAGACACTATGGGGCAGATTTACTAAAACTGGAGAGTGCAAATTCTGGTGCAGCTCTGGATAGAAACCAATAAGCTTCCAGTTTTTTTGTCGAAAGCTTAATTGAACAAGCTGAAGTTAAAAGCTGATTGGCTACCATGCATAGCTGAACCAGATTCTGATTGCTCCAGCTTTAATAAATCTCCCTCTATCTATTTTTCTTTGTATGTTGACTGAGTGGAACATAGAGTGGAAGAAGATTTAAAGGGACAGGGCCATGGTTAGTTACATTGATTGTTTTGGAGGAGATTAAAAGCTGGCAAAGAAAGGGACCAGGTGAGAACACATCTGGTGATGGTGGCACACACTGCACATATATGAATTACCTTAAAATCTCGAATGTATTTTAATATTTATAGGGTCAATTCACTAAGAGTTAAATAATGGCAAATAAAATGCGGTAAAATAATAAATCATTTGTGAAAGTTAAATTCACTAAGATTTTAGCACTAAATAATGAATGTGGTATTTTTTAGATTGTTCGATAACTACCGAATTTTCTCATGCGGTAATTTATTGCACGTGCCAGTGGTTAAAGGACATTTAACCACTTGCCAACCGCCTCACATCTTTTTAATGCTGCAAAGTGGCAGCGTAGTGCGAATCGCCGTTTATAAATGTCAATTAGCGTGACTAGGGGGGGCGCTGCGTGCTCTCGTGCCTGCCATACGCTCCCTGAGTGTGCCCGCGGGTCAGGCAGACTCGATGTCCACTGGCGACCTGCGATCGCCTACTACAGAGGAAGAACGGAGAACCGTCGATGTAAACACGGCGGTTCCCCGCTCTGTCAGGCGGCATGACACTGATCTGCTGATCCCTGGGATCGGGATCAGTTAGATCTGTCATGCTCCTGCCAGCCCCGCCCCCACACAGTTAGAACACGCCTAGGGAACACAGTTAACCCTTTGATCGCCCCCTACAGGTTAACGCCTTCCCTGCCAGTGACATTTATACAGTAATCAGTAGCTATTTTTAGATCTGATCGCTGTATAGATGTCAGTGGTCCCAAAAAAGTGTCAAAAATGTCCGATATGTCCGCCGCAATATCGCAGTCCCATTAAAAATTGTACATCGCCACCATTACTAGTAACAAAAAAAAAAAAAATAGTAAAAACGCCATAAATCAATTCTCATAGTTTTTAAACGTGGCAATTTTTGCGCAAACCAATCAATATACGCTTATTGCAATTTTTTTTTACCACAAATATGTAGAAGAATACATATTGGCCTAAAATGATGAATAAATTTGTTTTTTAATATATTATTTTGGATATGTATAATAGCAAAAAGTAAAAAATATAGTTTTTTTTTTTCAAAATTGTCGCTTTTTTTTGTTTATAGCGCAAAAAATAAAAATTACAGAGGTGATGAAATACCGCCAAAAGAAAGCTCTATTTTTTGGAAAAAAAGGACGTCAATTTTGTTTGGGTACAACGTTGCACAACCGCGCAATTGTCAGTTAAATCGACGCAGTGCAGAATTGCAAAAAGTGTTCTGGTCAGGAAGGGGGTAAATCCTTCCGGGGCTGAAGTGGTTAAGGTAATTTCCTTATAATATTTTACTTTTTAAGGTGTTTGTTATTTTTCTTTTGCAAAAAACAACTTTTTAATCTAAGATTTTTTACAGTGCTCTGTATTTGAAGGCATTGAAATTTGAACTACCTTCTCAAATGTATGTCTCCTGATGCATGAAAATTCACCCTCCTTTACTAAATCCATCATGCCATTCATAGAAATTATTTTTTTTGTTACGGAATGGCCTACTAGAGTTGTTGAAAGGGCTTGTTTCTATGTTTTTGGCCCAATTCTGTGCTGCTGCCTATGTTTATATTGTGGAAACTAAAGAAAACGGGACTATATTTTTTTAATCATTTTTTTAAAACATTTTTATTTATTTTTCACGTTCTTAACCAAGTTTAACTTGTAATGATGTATATAACCAAAAGTATTACAGTGACCACTATAAGTGGTCACTTCTAGCTGGAGTAATACTCCATTGTTACACTTTTGTAAATGTTTACTTTAAAAAAAAATATATATATATATATATATATTTTTTTTCTTTTAAGTTCAGTTAATTTTCAGCTGATTTAACATTTAATTTGCAGTGCATGTCATACCTTTTTGATTTAATAAAAAAAAAAAAAAATACTTGTGTACTCGGGATGTATAATGTCACATTTTTGTGTATCCACTGCTGGTGGAATAGTGTCAGCTTTCTGTGAGTCCTCTTTGTTCTTTGGGTTAAATTAGGCTCTCAGTGGGTTGAATGCCCCTCTCTGAGGGTTTGAATTGGCCCCTCTTTCTAGTACCGCTCTGTTTACCGCCACCAAAAGGGTGGTGTTAAATATCGCACCTTTTTTTTAATATCCTGCTTTGTTTGTGCATTGGACTTAACAGATTATCGCACAATTTTTTGCAATGTTTATCAACAATTTTTTTTACCGCAAAATCGTTATTTATTTATATATATATATATATTTTGTGAATTGTACTTAACCACCTCCCACCTGCGCTATGGCGAATGACGGCTACAGCCCGGGCCCTAATTGCTTGGATGGCGTCAATAGATGTCCTCCCGTGCATGAGCCGCCTGTGCACCCCCTGCGGGGCGCTCTGTGATCACCGAATCAATGAGACTCGGCTGATCACAGATCGGAGTAAGGGGTCGATCCCGACTCCTTACCACGTGATCAGCTGTCAGCTAATGACAGTTGATCAAGTGATGTAAACAAAAAAAAGCTGATCACTGGCTTTTGACAGATAGGCACTGCTGCTATGCAGTGTCCTGCAGTGCCACCTGCCAGTGCCCACCAGTGCCACCTACTGGTGCATATCAGTGCTGTCTACCAGTGCCCACCAGTGCCACCTACAAGTGCCCAACAGTGCCACCTATCAATGCCCACCAGTTGCACCTATCAGTGCCCATCAGTGCGGCCAACCAGTACCCATCAGTGCCTCATCATCAGTGCACCTATCAGTGCTGCATATCAGTATCAACTAAAAGTGCCTACCAGTGCCCATCAGTGCCGCCTATCAGTGCCACCCATCAGTGCCCTTCAGTGCCACCCATCAGTGCCCTTCAGTGCCGTCCATCAGTGCCATTCAGTGCCGCCCATCAGTGCCACCCATCAGTGCCACCTCTCAGTGCCCAACAGTGCCAGCTCGTCAGTGCCCACCAGTGCCCATCGGTGTCACCTTATCAGTGCCCAGTAGTGCAGCCCATCAGTGCCCATTAGTGCTGCCTCAGCTCACATCAACGAAGGAGAAAAATTACCTGTTTTCAAAATTTCATAACAAACTATATAAACTAAATGTACTTCCTACATTTTTGGGCTTTTTTTGTGGGTTTTTTTTTTGCAAAAAATAAAAACCCCAGCAGTGATTAAATACCACCAAAAGAAAGGTCTATTGGTGTTAAAAAAAAAAATGATAAAAATTTAATTTGGGTACAGTGTAGCATGACCGTGCAATTGTCATTCAAAGTGTGACAGCGCTGAAAGCTGAAAATTGGCCTGGGCAGGAGGGGATTTAAGTGCCCAGTAAGCAAGTAGTTAACTTACTGCATGCAATAATTTATGCAAATGAGTGACATGATACCCTTATCACATATGGTAAACGTTAGTGAATCTACCCCTATATGGTTTTTTATTTTTACATGCTCTCTGTGAAAGAAGAAATCACTAAAGAAGTGTTGGAAATATGCACTACATTACGCATGTCTTATGATTGCATCTTCAATGTTTAAAAACAGAGGAGAAGCCGGAGTGGCTGATTATAAGTGCTGTGTGACCATAAGGTTTAGAAGGGTCAATTGTTGGAGGTGAGAGCACATCTTGACTTTTTACAACAACAAGAAATAGAAAATTCACACAAGCACACAAAGGCTGAAAGAGACGTTTTGTTATGGAAGCACAAGAGAACCTAAGGACTTCAGTTTAATATTTTCTCATTTTATAATGTAATTTGTATATCTGTATTAGCGCTGCACCACATTTTTTATTGAAGATTGGTGTGATCAGATGCTTGTAAGGGCAGAGGAGACATCAGGGGTAGGGTGACGAGACGTGACCAGACGTCCCTGGTTTCTGGGGTCAGTCCCCAGACTGAGGACACTGTCCCCGGACCAAATCTGTCCCCAGTTTTGTCCCTGGATTGGATATGAACAGGGGCCTGGGCAATTTCAAAGACAGTCAGAGCAGAACTTAAAAAAAAATTCAGAATTACACACCCTCGCTCTGCCGCTCCCACTAGCACATTTTCTGTGCCCCTTTTGTGCTGCCCAGGATCATGGATATATATGTGATCCTGCATTTCTGTGTATCAGAGCCAGTCAGCGGATCTGGCGGACTTGATGTCCGCCGGTATCCACCGATCGTTCTGTACACAGGCAGAATGGCATGTAAACAAGGCAGACCATTCTGTCAGTATGGAAGACATTGATCCTTTGTTCCTGCAAAGTAGGGAGAGGGATTTATGCCATTCCAAGAGCGTGTGTCATTTTAAAGTGTGACATATTAGGTATCTAGTTACTCGGCATAACCCCATATTTTATATTTTACCAAAATGGGGTATTATATTGTGTTTGTGTGCATTACAATTCATAAAATAATAATAATATTTTTTAGGAGAATAATGTTACTTTAACCACTTCAATACTGGCCCTTTCACCCCCTTCCTGCCCAGGGCACTTTTCAGCTTTCAGCACTGTCACACTTTGAAAAAAAAGTTTTTTCTTCTGTTATAAAATTTTGCTTTCTTCTTCACTGACGGGCACTGATGAGGCGGCACTGATGGACACTGATGAGGAGGAACAGATATGTAGAGTTAATGGGCACTGATAGGTGGCACTGAGATGCAGCACTGATGGGAACTGATAGGCGGCACTGATGGGCACTAATAGGTGGCACTGATGGGTACTGACAGGTGACACTGATGGGCACTAAGATATGGCACTGATGGGCATTAATAGATGGCACTGATAGGCAGCACTGATGAGGAGGTTCTGTCAGTCATTACTGATGGGCACTGATTGGCACTTTGATGGGCACTGATTGGCACTTTGGTGGGCACTGGCTGACACTTTGGTGGGCACTAACTGGCAGCTGTTGGGCACTGATTGGCAGATGTGGTGGGCACCTCTGATGGGGGCTGAGCTGATAATCAATGCGCTGAAAAAAATAAAAAAAATGCTTTTTGCTTGCACATGAAACTGCTGCAGCACGCACGGGTCAGTCGCTCTGAGGAACAGCACCCCTTCACCACCAATGAGTGGGCCTCCATGTGAGACCTGTGTACCATATTGCGCTGTTTCCAGAACTCCACCAACATGGCCAGTGCCGATGACGCTGTTCTCAGCATTACTATCCCACTTCTATGTCTCCGTGAAAAAACACTTTGGGCGATGATGGAAGAGGATGTGGCACAGGAGGAAGAGGAGGAGGAGGAAGAGGGGTAATTTCCACGGTTATCAGGCCAGTCATTCACAAGTGGCTCGGAGGGTGGGTTCCTGTACCAGCATAGGCCAGGTAAAACATTTTCAAGCCAGGGGACAGTTCTGGAGGATGAGGAGGACGAGGATGATGATGAGGAGGAGGAGGAACCGTGTTCATAGCCGTGTGGCACCCAACGCAGCTCGTGGGCATCACTGGAGCGTGGCTGGGGGGATACGGTGGGCACAGATGATATACCTCCCACAGAGGACAGCTTGTCTTTGCCTCTGGGCAGCCTGGCACACATGAGCGACTACATGCTGCAGTGCCTGCGCAACGACAGCCGAGTTGCCCACATTGTAACTTGTGCTGATTACTGGGTGGCCACCCTGCTGGATTCCCGTTACAAGGACAATGTGCCATCCTTAATTCCCTCACTGGAGCGTGATCGGAAGATGCACGACTACAAGCGCACACTGGTAGACGCGCTGCTGAGGGCATTCCCAAATGACACTGGGGGCTCAGTGGAAGCACAAGGCGAAGGCAGAGGAGGAGGAAGAGGTCGCCAACGCAGCTGTGGCACCGCCAGCACCTCAGAAGGCAGGGTTAGCATGGCCGAAATGTGGAAAAGCTTTGTCAGCAGCACACCACAACAAACAGCACCACCAGCTGATAGGCAACGTCTAAGCAGGAGGCAGCATTTCAGCAACATGGTGGAACAGTATGTGTGCACATGTCTACACGTACTGACTGATGGGTCTGCCCCATTCAACTTCTGGGTCTCCAAATTGGGCACATGGCCTGAGCTTGCCCTTTATGCCTTGGAGGTGCTGGCCTGCCCTGCAGCCAGTGTATTGTCTGAACGTGTGTTTAGCACGGCAGGGGGCGTTATCACAGACAAGCGCAGCCGTCTGTGCACATCCAATGTGGACAAGCTAACCTTTATTAAAATGAACCAGGCATGGATCCCACAAGACTTGTCTGTACCTTGTGCAGAATAAACATTTAGACCGGACTCACACAGCCATTTATACTTAAGTGAACGTATCCTTTTTTTTTTTTTTAATATGTCTCAATATTTTGGGGGCTACCCCAATTAGAAAAAAAAAACAAACAAACAAAAAACAGTGTTGGCTACCTCCTCCTCCTCCTCCACCTCCACTTCTACCACCTACACCGCCACGGTCACCGCCTCCTCAACCTCCTACTCCGCATCCACCTCCTCCTCCATTTTTTTTTTTTTTTTATGTGACTTTAAGTTATTTTCCTATCCACATTTGTTTACAGGGCACTTGTCCTACTCTTACCACCATTTTGCTTCCTTTTGCAGCCCTCTAGCCTTTCCAGGACTTTTTAGAGCCATTTTTGTGCCCAAAAGTTTGGGTCATGATTGACTTCAATGGGGTTCTGGGTCAAGTTCGGGGCCAATCTCAAACTTTTTCGTGAAGTTCAGCCGAACTTGTCAAACCCAAACATCCAGGTGTTCGCTCAACTCTACCAGTGATTTTTTTCTGGTTTTTGGTTCCATAGACTTCAATGGATACAAAAATGTGTATTGGAAAACGTAAAATGCACCTGGAATATGCAAACTGCAACCTGCATAGGTGTGAGCCAGGCCCTGCTTCACATTTTGCCAATTTGCCATGCGATTTGACATGGTGGCTACTGCCGGCAATGGCACCGTCCGAATTGGTGCGGCGCCGACTTTGAGGCGCCACACCGATTCTCAAAAGTAGTCCCTGTACTACTTTTGGTGACTTCGGGGGCGATTTGAATAGATATGTGTGCATGAACAAATGTCTGTCAAATCTCCCCCCAAGTCGGACTGCATTGTTGGTTTGAAATCATGCGAGTTCAGCTGAACTTGAACGATTTCTAACCCGCATCAGTGTGAACCTGGACTCAGTGAAAGAAAAAAATCACTAAGGCTCCAGTCACACTAATGTGTTTTTTGATGCATTTTGCAGAAATGCAGGGAATTTTTTTTAACATGGGTTCCTATGGAACATGCTCACATCAATGCATTTTTGTGCCTGTGCGTTTTTGGAAAGGGTGGGGGACTTTTTTCCTGCAAAATGCAGCATTTTGCATGTAATAGGCTTCAATGGGCATGCAAGAAAAACGCAAGTCCTGTGTTTTTTATGCGTTTTTGACACTTTTTTACCGCGATTTTGCAGGGATTTGCATTTTTAAATTTGTCTAGCAACATTTCCTCCCCTAAAAAAAAAAAAATGCGAATGGCAGCAAAGGCATGGTTAAAAAACGCAGAAAGCACAGCAAAAAGCACTGCAGAAATGCTCAAAAGCAACATGCATAGATGTGAATCGAGCCTGAGGCTCCATTCACACCAATCTGTTTTTTTCATGCTTTTTGCAGAAATGCAGGATTTTCTTTTAACATGGGTTCCTATGGGACACGTTCACATCAATGTATTTTTGTGCCTCTGCATTTTTGGAAAGGGTCAGGGACTTTTAAATGCAAAACATTGATTTTTTGCTTTTTTTGGCTCAATAGGATTCAATGGATAAGCTGCAGAAAAGCATGTAGTGCATTTTTACCACGTTTACTCTGTGATTTTGCCATGATTTGCGTTTTTAAATTCACCCAACAACAAATTTCCCCCCAAAAAAAGCATAAAAATGCAAAACGCAAATCGCGGCGACATCGCGGTAAAAACGCAGAAAAAAAGCAGAAAGCACAGCAAACAGCACTGCAGAAACGCTCTAAAGCAACATGCATAGATGCAAATCGAGCCTCAGGCCTGGTTCACACCTATGCATGTTGAAGTTTGCATATTCCAGGTGCATTTTGCATTTTTCAACACGTTTTTGATCCATTGAAGTCTATGGAACCGAAAACCAGAAAAAATCCCTGGCTCTTTCCATAAAATGCACAAATGTGAACGTGATCTATAGGAAACCATGTTCAATGGACTGTGGTATGTTTCTGCAGCACTGAAAAAGCACTAAAAAATGCATAGGCCTTTAGGAGTGTTGGCAATGTGCACTACACCACTCATTTCTTATGATTGCAACTTCAGTGTTTAAAAAATGAGGAGAAGCCGGAGTGACTGATTATAAGTGCTGCCGTGTGATCATACGGTTTTGTAGGGTCGATTGTTTGAGGTGAGAGCACATCTTGACTTTTTAAACAACAAGAAATAAAGCTGAAAGAGACATTTTATTATTGAAGAGAACCTAAGGACTTCTTCAATATTTTTTTAATTTGTATTATTTTATTTTTATATCAGTAATAGCGCTGCACCACATTTTGTTTATTGAGGACTGGTACCCATATATATGAGAGTGTGTTAAGGTGCTGGCAGCCAGTTAAGTAGTTAACCCATAGCAGTTCCAAAGACGCACTATAATTTCTGTCTGATGGCACCAAGATCGGTGTGTTCAGAAAAATGTAGAGCTGTGATTCACTATGTATGGCACCACATCCAAGAAAATTTGCAGAAAGGGAAGGAAAGGGTTAATGGACTTTAAAGGTGCCAGTGTGACCCCAAATTGATAAAGGGATTACTCACATATGTATATAGAAAAAAAATCACATTTTATTATGATAAATGTAAAACGACATATTTAAAAACAATATATAATATATATGTTCTGTCTCAATATATCTCTCCCATGTGTATTTTTCACCCAGCTTCACAGAAACACCTGTATGGATTGGCCCACAGGTCAATCACTGGTTAAATAAGGTGTATATAGTGACCTTGCACATGAATATGGGGGCTAACTCCACAGTCACTGTGTTGATACCAACGCGTTTCGCCAAAGGCTTCGTCAGGGGGTCCTGTTGGTACTTAGAGATATACCATAATTAGCCTTTTATTACAAAGATTCAGTTATAAACATATCTTGTTACAAATATATTACATACTGAGCATTAAACATATTACAGCGACATTGCAGCGGACATGTCGGACAGTTTTGAAACTTTTTGGGACCATTGGCATTTATACAGCGATCAGTGCAATGAAAATGCACTGATTACTGTGTAAATGTCACTGGCAGGGAAGGGGTTAACACTAGGGGACGATCAAAGATTTAACTGTGTTCCCTGCTAGGTGTTTTTAACTGTGTGGGGGCTGGGCTGACTGGGGGAGGAGAGAGATTGTTGCTCCTATGAACAGGGAACATATGATCACACTCCTCTCCCCTGTCAGAACGGAGATTTGTGTGTTCACACACATGGTTCCCCGTTCTGTCGCATCGATTGTGGGTGGCCAGTGGACATTGAGTCCATCCTACCCGCTCCCCGGCTCCCATGCTACACAGTGAGCGGGCCTCCGGTGGCGCGCACGCACTCACAATCCGCGATCTCCCAGCCGCTGTCAGGTGACATCGATATGCGATATTGAGCAAAGTTGCCGCCGTCAATCCACGGCGGGCAGTCGGCAAACTAGCTAAAAATTTCGGTAAAATACTGCATAACGTTTTTCAAAAAGTTGTTGGGCAGTCACTAAAAAAAACGCTACTAAAATACTGCATTTTATGAAGTCATGCGGTATTTTAGTGGTGAAAACATGCCGTAGTTTAACTCATGGCAGCAGCCAGCGTATTTAATAACAGTAGTAAATACCACATTGTTATGGAGCGGGCGTCCACTGGCATCCTTAACAACCAGTAACTGTCATGGTTGTTAAGGAGTGGGCAGCCGCCACAACCTTAACAATTGATGAGTCATCAGCTGTCAGCGGGGTTCCTCACTGACAACTGGATGCAACAAAAAGAATTACCCTCAGGGTCTGGTATAGATTTTGGGGGGAATCCCCATGCCAATTGTTTTTTTAAAAAATGACCTGGAGCCCCCCCCTAAATCCATACCAGACCCTTATCCAAGTATGCAGCCCTGCTGGTCAGGAGAGGGGGGGCAAGTGAGCATCCCCCTCCTGAACCATACCAGGCCCCATGCCCTCAACATGGGGGGGTGCTTTGGAGCAGGGGGATGCCCCCCCAAAGCACCTTGTCTCCATGTTGATGGAGAAAAGGGCCTCTTCCCCACAACCCTGGGCGGTGGTTGTGGGGGTCTACAGGCGGGGAGCTTGTCGGAATCTGGAAGCCCCCAGATCCCGCCCCCCTCCATGTGAATGAGTATGGAGTACATAGTACCCCTACTGAAAAGTGTAGTGTAAATAAACATATGGGGCATTTTTGACAAGTCCTTTATTATAAAAAACAAAAATGAAATAAATTGCCCCCCGGAGTAGATGCCCGCCGCCACCGCCAACCCCCCAAAAAAAAAAAAATCTGCTCCCAACAAAGCCGAATGACAGCTCCGTCACCAAATAAATGAAGGGACGAGGCCACCCGGTGATGTCATTGGCCCAGCATACCCCGGTCATGATGCAAGTGAAAAAATGAAAACAAATTAAATAAAAATATAAAAAGTGGTTCCGTACACACGTCTGTATATATTATAAGTTCACCGTAATTACGTCCATTTCACAGAACACTTATGTCGAAAAAAAGAAGCTTGTCATTGTTATAGACAGAGTATTTTATATAAACCTCTCACATATACAGGAAGTGAGGGTATTTTATAGTTAAATAAACAACTCATCACGGAGTAAAAAAATTTAGTAAATATAGATCTGTCACCACGACAATGCGAGGAAATTTTACTAAGGGGGAACCATACAAAAATAAGTGAAAAATATAAAAATAAATTAAACAAAAGTAAAAAAGTGAACGTAGTACTGGC
>BLSH010286601.1:0-11903 GCA_018402905.1 Glandirana rugosa | reverse complement strand
CCAGAACCCGAACGGAACGTTTTCCGGAATGTTCGGGTTCGGATTCGGGACACGGACACCCGAAAGTTCGGTACGAACCCGAACTGTTCGCTCAACCCTATTCCAGAGGTATAAGTTGGTGTAACCTATGGTGGTTCGCTGGCAGAGAATGAAGATATGCGGTCAGTTGAGTTGAGTTCTGTTTGGAATTGAGCCTCAATATCTCGGCTCGACATAAGCTTGTTATTCACCGAGAAATGGAAGTGTCTGAACAATTGTTGAGAATTTTGAGTCCTTCAAACCCGGTACAACAACAAAAAATGGCGGTCATGGGACTTTAAATGAGGCTTGTCATGAAAAAGAATGTAGTCATCTGTTATAGATCAATAAATATTTATTAAATTGATTATAAAAGGATTGATTGAACATGATCATGGAATTCATCACCCAAATGAAGGCTATATACAGTATAATTCATAAAAGGCCTAACACATGTAAGCAACGCACATAATTAATTGAATACAGATACATCTTTCTTAGGCACATAACCATGGTTAATACATAATGGTATAACAAGTGTAAAATTATTGATCAATAACTCTTGACGTCAAATAAAACTCGACGCGTTTCATGGAGCTTTTGCACTCATCAGGAGCAGCGTACAAGAGGTATATATAGACAAAAAATGAAAAATGTAATAAATGATGATCAGTGGTTCCCAAATCGGGAAAATAAGGGCATCTATTGGAAACATTGGGTCCCTGTACTTACTCATTGGCTCAGATGGATCAAACCCAGCGTCAGAGGTGGGGAAAGCTGACAACTAAGTGTCTGACCCGGGGCTGAGGCAGGATAGACCACCCCCATCCTGGAAAACGCCCAAACAGGGAGCCAGCCAGTCATCCCGTACCCATCCAGGGTGTAGTGGGTTGTGCATTGGCTCAGAATTTTAATCTGAAAATTAATAAAATTAATTATATAGTGTATCAGTGACTGGGTTTGTTGTGATACATCCCACATACCCAAAGGACATGAGGTGATAGAGGACCATACACAGATGGAAGGAATAGCTGAACAGGAGTGGTGGCGTAAGTAAAACATCCACCCAGAATGTGGTGAGAAGAAAGGTAGTGTGTAGAAAGGAATTATAGGAACATGGCTAGAAAGTGAATAAAAGGGGGAAGACCCTAATTTCTTATTTGAGCAATAGCAGGAGATTTTGACCGGCTCTCTATGGAGCCAGTTCACATATCTCCGCAGCAGGTCTGGTTCGTTTTGCAAAAAAACGCTGTGCGACTTTTGGTCCGTAAAGCAAATTGTAGTGCATAAAAAAATAATGCCCAATTTTTTAGCACTGATCGCTGTAATAGTGTAACTGGTTCCCACAAAGTATCAGAGTCACTGAGTGTCAGATTGTCCACCACAATACCGCTGTAAGTTGCTGATCGTCCCCATTACTAGTATAAAAAATAAATAAATAAAAATTCTAGTATATATCCCATAGTTTGAAGACTATAACATTTGCACAAACCAATCAATATACGCTTGTTGAGACTTTTTTTTTTTTTACCAAAGATACTGTATATATCAGAATACATATTGGCCTAAATTTATGAGGAAATTATATTTTTAAATTTTTTTATGGGATATGTTTTATAGCAGAAATAAAAATGTTTTTTTTTTTTTCAAAATTATTGGTCTTTTTTTGTTTATAGCGCAAACAATAAAAAACTCAGAGGTGATCAACTATCACCAAAAGAAAGCTCTATTTGTGGGTAAAAATGACATAAATGTAATTTATGTACAGTGTTGCACGACCGTGCAATTTTCAGTTAACCACTTTACCCCCAGAAGATTTACCCCCTTCCTGACCATGCCATTTTTTGCGATACTGCACTGCGTTACTTTAACTGACAATAGTGTGGTCGTGCGACGCTGTACCCAAATAAAATTGGTGTACTTTTTTCCCACAAATAGAGCTTTCTTTTGGTGGCATTTGATCACCTCTGCCATTTTTATTTTTTCCGCAGTAACTGTACAGTGAGCGTTCCGCAAGTGGTTAAAGGGGTAAAAACTTTTGTGGGGAAAAAAATTGCACATAAAGAAAAACAATATAGCGCATACAATTGCAACACAAGTCATATTGTAATTGAATGTTATTAAAATTGACCTTTCCTTTTCAATCTTTAGCCGCTTTAATTTCCTGAAAATGCAATGCAAAATGGCTACCTGGCTGGTTGTGTACTGACCACTCCCCAGAAACATCATCTCCTGCTTGTGTGATTGGCTCACCAATTTTCCCACAAGTCTGCCTAAGATACAAGTCATATTTCAGGCATCCCCTGCAACAAAAATGTCATTTTTGGTGAGAAACTCCCAATAGGAATATGTCTAAGGCCAGTTCCACACTGGGGCGTCAGGGGTGGTAGCGGTAGCGACGCTTTACCGCTGTTATAGCAGCACTTTGGCGCCACTATCTGAGCAGCAGCGGGGCACTTTTAACCCTTAAGAAGGGATTAAAAAGGGATTAAAATCACTAGCGCCTGGTGGTTCTGATGTGGTTTTCAGCAGCTTCGGAAGCGCTGCCCATTCATTTCGATGGCAGAGGCGGTG
Source organism: Glandirana rugosa (assembly GCA_018402905.1). Classification (NCBI taxonomy): domain Eukaryota; kingdom Metazoa; phylum Chordata; class Amphibia; order Anura; family Ranidae; genus Glandirana; species Glandirana rugosa. The sequence goes on along the minus strand of BLSH010286601.1, from coordinate 9,311 downwards.
GAGGAGCGGTTTATACACCGCTCCCCCACCGCCCCAAAGATGCGGCTTTCAGGACTTATTTTCCCGTTCTGCAAGCACACCGCCCCAGTGTGAAAGCAGTCGGGCTTTCACATTGGGGTGGATTGGAGGGAGTTTTTCAGGCTCTTTACAGGACCTATTTTTAGCGCTAAAGCGCCTGAAAAACATCCCAGTGTGAAAGGGGTCTAAAGGGATGCAGACACAGCAGATTTCCTCATTGGTGCTCTGCAGCTGCACACCTGATAGATAATTATGAAACCACTCCCATAAGACCTACTTAGCACATAGGCACAAAAAAACAAACAGCAAATTCTTCAGGATAACAAAAGGTAGGAATCTGCAACAAAGGTTGTTATAATCCTTGCAATGTACATAGATTACCCAGAGGGGAATGTTTTTTTCTTGACAAAAGTGGAGTTATGCTTTAAAGTAAGGTAGTGCCGTACCGGGAAAAATGGCCCGGTCATGAAGGGGGGTAAATCCTCCGGAGGTCAAGAAATACAAGTTCTGTTTCTTGCAACTGGGCTCTGAGTGTTTAATGCCCCTCCCTACATACCTGTGGACAGCAAGTAGTGGAGTGTTATTCTCCAAATAAATTCATATTTTATTAGAGTGATGAACATACACGCTCTTCAAATATGTTTTATGAGACAGATATTGCTACCATTCACAAGATACTTTACTTACATTAACCGCTTTCTGACCAGCCGCTGTCATTTGACGGCGGCAGATCCGCTCTCCTGTGCGAATCGCCGTAGCCGTACAGAGGCTCGCGCAGGCACAGTTGCGGGCAGGAGTGCGGCGCTGGGGAGCACACCCACGGGTCGGACAGACTCTACGTCCGCCGGTGACCTGTGATTGCCTTCTACAGAGGCAGAACCGGGATCTGCCAATGTAAACAAGGCAGATCCCTGTTCTGTCAGGGGAGATGACACTGATCTACTCTTCCTAGTGATCGGGAACAGTGAGATCTGTCATGTCCCTGCCAACCCAGTCCCCACACAGTTAGAACATGGTGAGGGTACATAGTTAACCCCTTGATCGCCCCCTAGAGTTTAACCCCTTCCCTGCCAGTGACATTTATACAGTTATCAGTGCATAAATGTCCCAAAAACGTGTCAAAAATGTCCGATCTGTCCACCGCAATGTAGCAATGTAAAAAAAATAAAAATAAAATAAAAATGCCACAAATCTATCCCCTATTTTGTAGACTCTATAACTTTTGAGCAGCCCAATCACCTATTGCGATTTTATTTACCAAAAATATGTAGAAGAATTCATATCGGCTTAAATTGAACATTGAAATAAGAAAAAAAATGTTTTTTTTTTTCAAAATTGTCGCTCTTTGTTTATAGCAATGGTTCTCAACCTTGTCCTCAAGTACCCCCAGCAAGCCATATTTGGGACTTTCTCTTAGGCCCCTTTCACACTGGGACCGCCCGATTGTCAGTGGTAAACCGCCACTAATTTAGCGGTGATCTACCGCTGTAATAGCAGCGCTATGACACCTCTATTTGGGTGGCAGACTTGCACTTTTAACCCCCCACAAGGGGTTAAACAGGGGTTAAAAGTGCCGGCGCTCCCGGAGCAGTGTACAGCCGCTTTGGGAGCGCTGCCCATTCAATCCAATGGCAGGGGCGGTGGAGGAGTGGTGTATACATCGCTCTCCACATTCCTGAAAAATCATGCTTGCAGGAGTTTAATTTTACTCCCGCAAGCGCACCGCCCTGAGCCGCCCCAGTGTGAAAGGACACACTGGGTTGAATGGGGAGACGCTTTACAGGCGCTATTTTTAGCACAATAATGCCTGTAAAGCACCCCAGTGTGAAAGGAGCCTTAGATAAAATAGCTGTCCAAAATACCAAGCCATTGACTCTGATTTAAAGCACCTGTGCAAGATAAAGGAAAACCTGCAAACATGGCCTGTTGGGGATACTTGAGGACAGGGTTGAGAACCACTGGTTTATAGCACAAAAAATAAAAACCTCAGGAGGCGATCAAATACCACCAAAAGAAAGCTCTATTTGTGGGGAGAAAAGGACGCCAATTTTGTTTGGGTACAACGTCGCACGACCGCGCAATTGTCAGTTAAAGCGACGCAGTGCCGAATCGCACAAAGGGGCCTGGTCAGGAAGGGGGCAAATCCTTCCGGGGCTGAAGTGGTTAATATATATGTCAGCACACACACACGCCTTGTATCTGTATCATACTTTATATTCAGCTCTAGCCTTCTCCTTGTTTGTTTATACATTGTCAGACTTTCCTTTTTTTCAGGCTCATAAAGCAGAATGGGCCCGGGGTGTTTGTCTGCTGTCTTGGCTCTGTCTGGATTACCTGACTTGCCTTTCAACATCATATTGCATTTTATAGCTGACCATAAGCTTGATGCTTTTTTTTTTTTTTTTTTTTAATTTACATGTTTAGCAGTGTGTAACCGTATGCTATGTGGATGGGTTATTAAGTACTCATTATCCCGAACGCAAATCCTTATCATTTCACTTATTTGAAGTTCACAGGGTGTGATTTAATGTAGTGATTACCCCGAGCCTATTGCTTTGCTTGGCAGTTACAACTAATAAAGTTTTTTTTTTTTTTTTAATCTTACAGGCAAGGACTTTCATGTAAAACACAAAAAAAAGAATACTATCAATTATGAGGTTCGGTAAATTAAAGCGGAGTTTCACCCTAACACCCATATCACTAATGCTAGCTAATACCTCCGTCCTGTTTCAATTTTTTTTTTTTTTACTTTAACCCATAGTAAAAATATACCATTTGTTTGACGTTAAATACCAGTGTTATGGCAGCAGCTATTTTTTTTTTTTTTTTTTACCATGGCCGATTCTCTTTCTGATAAAAGTGGTCATGTGGGTGGATTTGCTGCAGGATCACTTTTAGAAGCGGCCGGAGGGGTGCCGACCTTCCCTCCCACACTTTCTGGTCGTTCACGGGCTTGCTTGACCCATCGGTGAAGCCTGGGAACAAACCGATGCTATAGGTAGCTGGGTATAGGGAATAGCGAGGCCAAGATGGCTGCCACTTGTCTTTATGCCCTTGGAGAACCGGAGTGACGTCTGATGCCACTTCTGGTTCCAGGGCCATAGTCAATTTTTTTTTTAAAGCATTTTTTTTTTCATCTTTTGCTTTTAAAGGTAAAAGAGAGATTTGGGGTCTTTTTGACCCCAGAACTCTCAAAAAAAGAACTTTCAAAAAAAGAGGACCTGTCATTCTTATTTCTACTGCAAGGGATGTTTACATTCCTTTTAATAGGAATACAAGTGTTAAAAAAAAATAAAAATAAAGGCCCAGTGTAAAAATAAAAAGTAAAATAACCAAGAAAAAAGTTTTAAAGTGCCCCATCCCTCTGTGCCGTAAACGCATAGGTAAGTCGTTCAAGCTCATGTAAACACGTTCAAACCACATGTGAGGTATCGCCGCAAATGTTAGAGCGAGAGCAATAATTCTAGCGCAAGACCTCCTCCATAACTCTAAACAGACAACCTGTAAAAAAAAGTGTCTTTGTTTGTCTCCATTCCATGAGCACACACAATTTTAAAGCATGACATATTAGGTATCTATTTACTCGGTGTAACATCATTTTTCACATTATACAAAAAAGTGGGGTAAATATAGTGGGGTTTTTTTTAATACATTGAAGTATTTTTTTCCAAATACTTCGCAAATACTGTGTGACATAAAATATTGCAACAATCGCCATTTTATTCTCTAGGGTCTCTGTTAAAAAAAAAAAATATATATATATATATATATATATATATATATATATATATAATGCTTGGGGGTTTTACATCCTTTTCTAGAAAAAAATATTGATTTAAACTTTTAAACAAAAAGTTCAAGAAAAGGCCTGGTCTTTAACCGGTTAACGACCAACTTGCGTACATTTACTACTGCAGAGTGGCTGGATAGCGCGAATTGCCGTCTATAAACGGTGGCTCACGCATGCGCAGCTAGAGAGAGGGAGCACACCACCGGTGGCGCACTCTCATGCCCGCCACAGTCTCCATCAGTATGGGCGCGGGACGGGTGGACTCGATGTCCGCTGGCGAGTCTCGATCGCCTGGCACAAGAGAAAAATGGTCCCCGCTCTGTCAGGTGACATGTGAGAGATCTACTGATCCCTGTCACTGGGATCAGTTGGATCTCTTATGCCCCTGGCAGCCCAGCCCCCTCACAGAACACGCTTAGGGAACACAGTTAACCCCTAGATCGCCCCATGCAAGTTATCCCCTTCCCTGAAAATGACATTTACACAGTAATCAGTGGATATTTACATTTCTGATCGCTGTATAAATGTCATTGGTCCCAAAAAAGTGTCAAAAATGTCCGACATGTCCGCCACAATATTGCAGTTCCGATAAAAATCGAAGATCGCCGCCATTACTTGTGAAAAAAAATATTAAAAATGCCAGAAATTAATTCTCATGGTTTGTAAACGCAGCAACTTTTGTGCAAACCAATTAATAAATGCCCAACTCAATTTTTTTCACCACAAATATGAGGAAGAATATATAACAGCCAAAACTGATGAATAAATTTGTTTTTTTTTGTTTTTTTTGCGGATTTGTATTTTAGCAAAAAGTAAAAAATATTGTTTTTTTTTCAAAATTGTCACTATTTTTTGTTAATAGCGGTGATCAGAAGTGATGCAGAGGGGATCAAATACCACCAAAAGAAAGCTCTATCTGTGGGAAAAAAAGTACCTCAATTCCGTTTTGGGTACAGCGTTGCATGACCGCGCAATTGTCAGTTAACATGACGCAGTGCCGAATCGCAAAAAGTGCTCTAGTCCTTCAGTGGGAAATCCTTCCGGGGGCTGAAGTGGTTAAAGAGGTTGTAAAATCCATCTAAGATTTGTAACTATAGGTAAGCCTAGAATAAGGCTTACCTACATGACCCGGGTAATCCTGATGCGGCCATGCCACTAATACCTATACTCAAAAATAAATAGACACCACACTGATTGGAGGGAAAAGGGCCGCTAGGCCATTTATTTAAACATAAACATTTAAACAGTTTAAACAACAGTACAATGTAATTGTAAAGCAAGTTTGTGATCCCAGGAGGCCGCATGGATCCTTACCCCTTGACTAATGAACTGACAGGCCTCCTGAGATCCAACCGCCCATCACAACACCTAATCCAACACCAATTAAAGGGAGGGAGGGTGGGAATTCACTGCCGCTCGGACCGACTGCCCCACCAGGATCCCCGCCCTGCACTATATACCTTACCCGCCCACTAGCTTACCTCCCACCCCTTCTGGCAAGGTTAACCCCCTGGTGACCGGCCACAGGGCACCCTGTCATGAGGCCCTGCGCTCCTATATATATATTTTTTTTTTTCGCTCCGGGCCTGCCTGGAACTGTAAATATCTCCTAAATGTGCACCGTTTTAGCTCCTTTCGAGCTCCGCATCGTGACCGGCGGCTCCTGCACGCACACGCAGGAGTGACATCACGTGGCTCTGGCCGGTCACACAGCCCCGGAAGGAAGACGGATGAAGATGGATGCGGCCTGCAGTCGGGACGGCGTGGGCTTCGTTTGCAGGTAAATGTCACATAATGTGCTAGTATGTGATGCATACTAGCACATTATGCCTTTACTTTGCAGAGGAGAAGAAAGGAAGGAAAACCCATCAGGGTTCTCTTTAAGTGGTATCTTTTTTAAAATGTTCCCAGTACTTCTGGCCCCTTGTAACCACAGCCAGGTACGCAATCTCTGGTCTCCCGCTGACTCCTGGGAAATCAGCTTCATCAATATCAGGAGTCAACGAGCATACTTCGCTTTTGGCATGATGTTATTTCAAAGTTGGAGATGCCGCGATGCCGGATGGAGTTAGGTGCCGTTTTTTAAATCTGGACACACTGTTGTAACTATACAGCGTAGCAAGCGGCTTTAACTGACAATTGCGCGGTCGTGCGACGTTGTACCCAAACAAAATTTATATCCTTTTTTTCCCACAAATAAAGCTTTCTTTTGGTGGTATTTGATCACCTCTGCGGTTTTTATTTTTTGTGGTATAAACAAACAAAGAGCGAAAAAATTTTTTTTTTTTTTTTTTTTTTTTACTTTTTGCTATACAGTTATACATATCCAAAAAAAACAAAAAAACAAGTTTCTTCATCAGTTTAGGCCGATATATATTCTTCTACATATTTTTGGTAAAAAAAATCGCAATAGGCATATATTGATTGGTTTGCACAAAAATTACCGCATCTACAAACTATGGGAATAGATTCATGGCATTTTTATACATTTTTTTTTTTACTAGTAGTGGCGGCGATCTGCGGTTTTTATCAGGACTGCGATATTGCGGTGGACAGATCGGACGCTTTTGACACTTTTTTGGGACCAATGACATTTATACAGCAATCAGAGCTAAAAATAGCCACTGATTACTGTGTAAATTTCACTGGCAGGGAAGGGGTTAAACTCTAGGGGGCGATCAAAGGGTTAAATGTGTTCCCTAGTTGTGTTCTAACTGTGTGAGGGCTGGGCTGGCCGGGGCATGACAGATGTAACTGATCCTGATTACTGGGAACAGTAGATCTGTTACATGTCCCCTGACAGAACGGGTATCTGCCGTGTTCACATGTGATCGAGGGTCAACGGTGGACAATGAGTCCGCCCGACCCGCGCGAACACTCACGTGAGTGCGCAGCGGGCGTGTGCTCGCCCACAAATCACTCATGGGCAGCCAATGCATAATGACAGCAGTTTACGCAGCCGAGGAACTGTGGCGGCTGGTCGGCAACTGGTTAAAGTCTAGCGATGCCCCTGACCTCCAAAGGCCTAATGGTGACCTCCAGAGTCAGCTGACATTCCTCCTCGAGGTGCAGGTTACTAGGCATGGTGGGTGCAGTGCAAGGTGGAATGATTGGGCTCCAGTCACTTTTGAAATGTACAACAATTGTTTTATTGTCTCTTAACAAGAACTGGGGGAGAGAGGGTTAGGGCTAGGACACCCTTAGGCAAATGCAATATGCAAACTGGCAGACCCCGCAGACAAAAATAGAAGTAGGCTGACAGCAGTACAGAAAAAAGGCCTTTAAGCTGAATGCAGCTATCTGTATTTTCGTAGCAACTGCTGTCTGCTATAGCAACACTTCACTCTCGATATCTCACTGTAGATGTGCACACGTAGCTCACAGTATCCCATTGTAGATCTTCACTCACATCTCACAGTATCCCACTGTAGATTACTCAAGCTTCATCCATGCTACTCGCTGGGTCTCTGACCCAACTCACAGCTACCCGCTGTACTTATCTGCAAGGTGCACCCACGCCTTCTGTTGGGTTCCTGGATGAGACTACTGAAGCTTTCCCACCTCTTCACAGTCCCCAGCTAGTAAAAGGGCTGCTCTGGTATTTCTTCAGGCCTCCATCCTCTCTACGCCTGCCTCCGGTAACATGAGTGGTCATCCCTTCGTGGCAAGTGATTCTCCTCTACCGCTGGCACCGATCTGGTTCTCCCTCAGGTAGAACCTCTTCAACTTGGTTAGGCCTCCGACTTGAAGCCTAACTCACTGTTGCTGCTTGGATTCCTGGACAGGCCTAAGTCAGCCCTAGCAGCCAGGTGCTCCTGGGATAGGCCTCAGACTTCTGGCCTAGCAACCCAGAGTCATGTGACACACGTCCACCCAGGCAGCCGCCCGGGTGGCAAAGAAACCTGATCACCTGACTCCTCCTGAATAAATAGTCTATCCCAGCATGCCGAAAGAAACCGAAAGAGACCCCCTGCTGATTGGCTGAGACAACATATCTATTCATAACCTGTGTTAACTGTGCTTCATCATTCTAATGTGAGAAGCAGCAGTGCCACCTTGTGACAGAAGAGAGGGACTACACATCAGACTCAGGCTTAGGGCAGAATCAGTGGATCCCCTACCAATTAGCCAGGCTAGTTACCACAAAGCACAACTAAATTTATTAGCAGCCCTGTTTAGGACCAGGGTGCTACAATAGTTTTTATGGAAGCTAGAGACCTATAGAATAATTATCATATGCAGTGTGTAGATTTTTTTTTTTTATATATATATATTTGAATGAGCAAAACAAAACAGACAATACATGTATATTTTGTACTGAATAACAGTAGATAGCATACAGTAAGAAATCAACAATAAACAGTATACAGAAGCACATCAGAGGTGGGGGTCTGACACCCCCATTGGTTTACATAGTGGTGTAAATGTAAGCAAGGTGGTCTGTCGGGTTGGGTTTTTATGTTCTTATCGTCCCGTGTATGTTGTCCAGATTCTCCAATTTTTGTTGAAGGATAGGACTGACAATGAGTTAATTGCTATAAGGCATTCAAAGGTATGGTGTCTTTGGACTAGCTGTTTGACTTCATACACACATTGATGGCCTTATCTCCTTTCCAGTTTTGGAGTATCAAGGTGCAAGCCGCCAAGAGAATGTGAGTAGTCACTGCTCTACACTTTTGTCTATGCCGATATGGAGTAAGGCCATTCCTGGGTTAGGTTTGGTTAGGCAGCCGATTACTGTGGATATTAACAGGAGCACCTAGTTCCAAAAGTTCCTTATGCTGGGGCATTCCCAGAATGCATGCAGCAGATGGCCGTGTTGGCTGCAATTACACCAGCAATCAGGGGACGATCCATGAAAGATTTGGGCTAGTCTAAGTGGTGTATATTGCCATCTGTTGTAGATTTTTCACATCATTTCCCAGTGGCTGGCGCTGTGTGTGTCCCTGGAAATGCTACCAAATACGGATATCCACTAGTCTTCTAAATAGGATCTCCTTAGATCTCTCTCCCATTTTAGGTGGGTGTTGGTTTTGTGGAAGAACTTTTTTTCTGGAACGTGTTGTAGAAGAGTGTTATGCCTTTGGTTTTAGGTATAGGAGAGCTGTAATAGTCCCACGCTGTTTGGGGGATTTTAAGTATGGGAACTGGATGGTGTCTCAGAAACGTTTGCATTCTTGCAATGGTAAAGTGTAGGTTTTTGGGTATGTTGTATTCCACAACCAATCATTCAACTGACTTGGGGGCATTGCTGGAGATAAGGTCGTTTATCGTGGCTACGCCGCATTTTTGAATTTGTTCTATAGAGATCATGGGCATTATATCCACCATTATTTGTAGATAGGCTGTAAGTAGAGTTGAGCGAACACCTGGACGGGTCCGTACGAACTTCGGGAAAAAGTCCGGGTTCGGCACCGAACGTTGCCCGAACGTTATCCCGGACACCGAACCCCATTGAAGTCAATGGGGACCCAAACTTTTAGGCACAAAAATGGCTGTAACA
>BLSH010286597.1:1378098-1412072 GCA_018402905.1 Glandirana rugosa | reverse complement strand
ATATATATACACACTATCTCACAAAAGTGAGTACACCCCTCCCATTTTTGTTAATATTTTATTCTATCTTTTCATGTGACAACACTGAAGAAATGACACTTTGCTACAATGTAAAGTAGTGAGTGTACAGCTTGTATAACAGTGTAAATGTGCTGTCCCCTCAAAATAACTCAACACACAGCCATTAATGTCTAAACCGCTGGCAACAAAAGTGAGTACACCCCTAAGTGAAAATGTCCAAATTGGGCCCAAGGTGTCAATATTTTGTGTGGTCACCATTATTTTCCAGCACTGCCTTAACCCTCTTGGGCATGGAGTTCACCAGAGCTTCACAGGTTGCCACTGGAGTCCTCTTCTACTCCTCCATGGCAAAATCACGGAGCTGGTGGATGCTAGAGACCTTGCGCTCCTCCACCTTCCTTTTGAGGATGCCCCACAGATGCTCAATAGGGTTTGGGTCTGGAGACATGCTTGGCCAGTCCATCACCTTTACCCTCAGCTTCTTTAGCAAGGCAGTGGTCGTCTTGGAGTTGTGTTTGGAGTCGTTATCATGTTGTAATACTGCCCTGCAGCCCAGTCTCCGAAGGGAGAGGATCATGCTCTGCTTCAGTATGTCACAGTCCATGTTGGCATTCCCTCAATGAACTGTAGCTCCCCAGTGCCGACAGCACTCATGCAGCCCCAGACCATGACACTCCCACCACCATGCTTGACTGTAGCCAAGACACACTTGTCTTTGTACTTTCTACACACGATTGACACCATCTGAGCTAAATAAATTTATCTTGGTCTCATCAGACCACAGGACATGGTTCCAGTAATCCATGTCCTTAGTCTGCTTGTCTTCATCAAACTGTTTGCGGGCTTTCTTGTGCATCATCTTTAGAAGAGGCTTCCTTCTGGGACGACAGCCATGCAGACCAATTTGATGCAGTGTGCGGCGTATGGTCTGAGCACTGACAGGCTGATCCCCACCCCTTCAAACTCTGCAGCAATGCTGGCAGCACTTATATGTCTATTTCCCAAAGACAACCTCTGGATATGACGCTGAGCACATGCACTCAACTCTTTTGGTCAACCATGGCGAGGCCTGTTCTGAGTGGAACCTGTCCTGTTAAACCGCTGTATGGTCATGAAAAGGAAAAGCACTTTGGCTGTAACTACTTAAAAAGTGTTAGTTTGGCTTTAATTTGTTAGTCAAGTCTGTCTAAATCTGCTAGTGCACATTACACTGCCCTATCCCCAGACTGACAATGCTGCTGGCTACAGGTGTCTCTGTTGCTCCTCCGTGCAAAGTGGATGGATCACCAGATGAAAATAAAGGCAAAAAAGCCTAAGGGCTCTTTCACACTAGCGGAGCCCGTTTTGATGGGCTCCGCTGCTCAGCGGGGATCCATCCGTTGATCCCCGCTGAGCCGACGAATGACAGGACAGTCTCTGCATAGTGCAGAGACTGACCTGTCACAGCTCCATTCTCCTCTATGGAGAATCAGATGAACATGGACCATCTGTTCGTGTTCATCCGATCCGATCCACCAGACGGATGGAAAATAGGGTTTCCATCCGTCTGCTTTTGGTGGATCGGAGCGGATTGGGTGTCAGCGGACATGTCACCACTGACATCCGTCGCTCCATAGAGAGCAATGGAGCGTCCGTTCAGGTCCGCCTGAAAAACTCACAGGCGGACCCGAGTGATCCGCCTGTGTGAAAGGGCCCTTAAAACAGAAAACTCATGCAGCCATCACATTTAAAGCGTTTGTTATCCCTACACTTCATATTCCTGATCTGTGCCTGCTGTACCATGTACTTGTATGAGAAAATATCCTGTTCTTTGTATTTCTTCCTTTATATGAAATCCCTGGTGATCCTTCCAATCCCTTTGCTTTTCTATTACAAACTGACCAGACCAAGCAGGAGAACACATGTGGTCAGTTCTCTAGCTGAGCTGGGATCTCGGTGCACTCTCCTCCGATGATCAGACTTGTCCTGACACGCCCCCCCCCTGGCCGCTCAGCCATTCACTGGGAAGCTCAGTGTGCTGCTGCTTCTCCTCCCCCCAACTATTATGCAGCTGAGAACAGAGGGAATGTGATCACTTATAAAAAAAGGGAAAAAATGTATTTATATTTTTTTTATATCTATGCAAACATGCTTTGCTTTTCATTTCTCTTTAAAACGGAATAGATTGTTTTACAAGGTGATCGATTGGTAAGCTGCAATATATTCCATTGTTCTTTCTGGATTTAATACCGCTTTAAGTGACTAAGGAAGGCAGGGCTAGGCTTTTTACATAGCTGCATGAATAATGTCCTGCCTGCAAGGCTACAGGGAGCTGAGAATTGGCCAATTAAAACAAATCAATGTATCTGACTGTGCTGCCTCCATATTCCAGCAATGCAGGGAGTCAATATTCCCTGTGCCCTCACTTATTGGCTCCCTTTGTTATGTAAGCGGCTCTTGTATGTCACTTATCCTCTCCTATCGTAGCAGGTAAGGGGTTAATAAGCACGCTCTTCTAGGGAGCATTAGTAGTAACGTGGACGATAGAAGCGCCGCGTCCAGCAGATGGCAGTAGAGAGCCTTACTAGGGGATTTAAATCTCCAGCAGGCAGCTCCGCAGAAGACATAGCAGCAGAGAGCTGAGAATTACCGGGCATCGCTAGCAAGGGGGACTGAGAGAGAAGAGCAGCCGAGACACCGATCCTCTGTCACTCCCTACACAGGAGCTCAACAAGGAGCAGCAGCATTGTGATTTAAGGAGCTCCCACTACACCCCCAGAAGCCTGTGTGTTGTACGATCAGGAGCACCTACCAGGAGAGGGATTGCCTGCACTTTCCTATCGGAAGGATGACAGTTCAGTGGGTGACAGCTGCTTTCTTCCTGGGTGTTGTCTGCAGTGCCCTCACCGCTAAAGGTAAGAAGAGATCAGCTGATGACCTCCTACTTTCTTCCCCTGGACCATCACTCCAGCCTTCAAGGAGCTGTCCAGCATCTCCATTCCATCCTTTCTGAGCCTTCCACCTCCAACCTAAAATACTTTTTGAGAACGATGGAATTGTAGTAGAGGCTTTGTGGTTTCTTTACATTGATGGTTTGTGATAAATCTAGCTTCAAGGTTATGAAATGGAACATGTTACAAAGTCTTAGAGAGATGGTGCTTATTGGTGGTGTGTAGTGTGCTGGAGTGGAGATGTCACAGGGGTAGTTATTGTCACTCCAGCTGTTGGTGAACTGAAACTCATCCTTTGTGAACAAGGAATAAAGTTAAGCTTTATCTGCACTTATAATTATGTTCTATTATATTTCTATTCCAAGCCAGCACCACATTCATTGAAATGATTTCTAACTGCCACTTGCTTTTGTCACAGGGGGTAGTTATTGTCACCCCAGCTGTTGTGGAACTAAAACTCATCCTTTATGAACAGGGAATACGTTAAGCTTTATCTGCACTTATAAGCAAGAATGCGCTATGTTAAATTATATTTCTATTCCAAGCCAGCACCACATTCCTTGGAATGATTTCCAACTGCCACTTGCTTTTGTCACAGAGGTTAGTTATTGTCACTCCAGCTGTTGTGGAACTAAAACTCATTATTTGTGATCAGGGAATAAGTTAAGCTTTACATTTACTTATAAGCAAGAATATGTTATATTATATTCTATTATCTTCCTATTCCAAGCTAGCACCACATTCATTGAAATAGTTCCCAACCCCTGCTTGCTTCTGTCACAGGGAGTAATTATTGTCACTCCAGTTGTTGTTGAACTGAAACTCATCCATTGTGAACAGGGAATATGTTAAGCTTTGCCTTCATTTATAAGCAAGCTTATATTATATTATTAGTCCAAACCAGCACCACATTCCTTGGAATGATTTCCAACTGCCACTTGTTTTTGTCAGAGGGAGTAGTTATTGTTACTCCAGCTGTTGTTAAACTGAAACGTAGCCTTTGTGAACAGGGAATAAGTTTAGCTTTACCTTCACTTATAAGAAATATTATATTATATTACATATTATGTTTTATTATATTCCTAGTCCAAGCCAGCACCATGTTCATTGGAATGGTTTCCGACTGCCCCTTGCTTTTGTCACAGGGGGTAGTTATTGTGACTCCAGTTGTTGTTGAACTGAAACTCATCCATTGTGAACAGGGAATAAGTTAAGCTTTGTCTTCATTTATAAGTAAGATTATATTATATTATATTATATTATATTATATTACTAGTCCAAACCAGCACCACATTCCTTGGAATGATTTCCAACTGCCACTTGCTTTTGTCAGTGGGAGTAGTTATTGTTACCCCAGCTGTTGTTAAACTGAAATGTAGCCTTTGTGAACAGGGAATACGTTTAGCTTTACCTTCACTTATAAGAAATAATATATTATATTATATTACATTTTATTATATTCCTAGTCCAAGCCAGCACCATGTTCATTGGAATGATTTCCGACTGCCCCTTGCTTTTGTCACAGGGGTAGTTATTGTCACTCCAGTTGTTGTTGAACTGAAACTCATCCATTGTGAACAGGGAATAAGTTAAGCTTTGCCTTCAATTATAAGCAAGATGATATTATATTATATTACTACTCCAAACCAGCACCACATTCCTTGGAATGATTTCCAACTGCCACTTGCTTTTGTCATTGGGAGTAGTTATTGTTACTCCAGCTGTTGTTAAACTGAAATGTTGCCTTTGTGAACAGGGAATAAGTTTAGCTTTACCTTCACTCATAAGAAATAATATATTATATTATATTACATTATATTATATTTTAATATATTCCTAGTCCAAGCCAGCACCATGTTCATTGGAATGGTTTCCAACTGCCCCTTGCTTTTTTCACAGGGGTAGTTATTGGCACTCCAGTTGTTGTTGAACTGAAACTCATCTGTTGTGAACAGGGAATAAGTTAATCTTCATTTTCATTTGTAAGCAAGATGATATGATATTATATTATATTATATAATATTTTTATCCCAGTGCCACATTCATTGGAATGATTTCCAACTACCACTTACTTTTGTCACAGGGATTTTGATACCTGGGAAAGTCAGTCCTGTAGGATGAGAAGTAAGACAGATCAGTATGACTTTGCTGTTCAGAGCTCTGTACAGAGACCTAGAGAGTAAAATAAGTATGTTCTTGGCTCAGGGATAGGAGTTCTTTGTGCTTCACCTGCAGATGAGTTGCACCTTTGCAAGGCTAACTATAGCACTGGCTTTGGTTGCAGGTGGATAGCAGCATTGCTCCAGATTCAGCCATCTGTCAGTTACTACATAGATGTATGCATCATTTTGAGGGTCTAATGTTCCCATTAAATGTTAGCGTCTGTTTTCACCCCACTAGGTCCAGTGGCGACTGCTGCTATTGTTTTTTACGTGCTGATTTGTCAGGGAGCACATTGAAGGCTTCTGTTAACTCCTGCATTAGGCAAGGAATAGAAAGTCTTCAACTGACTTTAAAAGGTTTTTTTTTTCTTTTACATCAACGGATGGTTCTTTTATGCCAGTTTACAAACAAATGAACTTGGCATTTTTACATGTTTTAGGTTACAAAAATACATTATAGTAATACAGCCCCCTCCCAGTAATTAATGCCTAAAAAAGAGCATGTGTAAAACTTTGGTTATATGGGGTTATACTCCAATTGCTATTTTGTATCAATACCTGCTGGCTGCTGTCATTATAATATTATGCAAGTATTGGCAAGATATTCCTGAATAACATGTGTTAATTACTTCTGTTGTCTAATATGACAATAGTAGTTCAAGGAAGTTATCATCTGCATTCTAAGCTATTAAGCTTATTTAACACAGCAGTACAAAGAGCCATGACAATGTATAAAGTGCAGTAACCCATGTTACCCAATCAATGTCTTTACTGAAGTCAGTGAAAGCTTGATTTATATCAGCCCACATTGCTCTTTACCATAATGATGAAGCCCAAATGTACACATATTTTGAACAGCTGGTGGTTACGTTATTTTATTTGGGCATATTGCAATTCTATATAGCTGTGCTGCTATGTTATATAATGATATCAAATGATAAATGGTAAGCTGTCATTTAACACCTTTGCATGCTTTTCTTCAGCCTTTAAGATATTTTCTTATTCATTCTTTTGATACGTTCTATCCTAAAGCTTTTTCCTTTTGAATTTCACCACGGAGTGTATTGACTGTGCAAGTCTGCATACTGTTGTTTACCAAAAAGCATGCTGGCTTATGTGAGTTTTATGCAGTAATAAGAGATGGTACATCTGTGATATGAGTCACTTGCCTTCATCCATGTGTGACTTAACTGATGGTTCGAAGTCTAATTAGATGGACTATTGAAATAAAATTTAAGCTTCAAAATTGCATAACCTGCAAATAGTTCATAATTGAAGGATAATTGGGATTCGTGCTCTAGCATAAACTAGACTTGATGAACACTCGTTAAATGCTTGTATATTCAGTATAGCACCTATTTCTGGCCAAAAACAATACTGCAGTGTTTGTTTGTTGTTGACTTTGTTTTATTGCTGCCTTGTTTAAAATTCTGTATAAATGTACTCACTATTGAATGGTTTATATCTATGACATTAGTAAAATGCAAATTTCCATCCACATTTTTTTACACTCATTGGTAAACAGATAACCTTTGCAAACTAAATCATGTCTCTACAACTGGGAAGGCCACATCACTGGTGCCTTCCAGGTAGTTCTTGGAGCAGAAGGGCAAGTGCTTAGGTGGTTATGAGGGATCTCACGAAAATTGTTACTTTAGTTATTCCCAGCATAAACATGACTAAACAGTCAAAAGCCATGCCAGATCTTAGGTGCATGTGCAGGATCTGGAGCAAACTTCATTCATTTGTTGGGCCTAAAAATATGAAAGCAGAACTGGCCATTGATGATGTAGGAATTTAAAATGGAGGCTGGTGGGATGTATAATGGGCAGATCTGTAGAATATTGAAAAAAATGTGTCAAGCAAGTAACTATGACTATGCTATATTTATCAGCATAAAACATATTCAATTCTGTCATTAAATAACACATTTTGGGATGATGACAATTTTAACAGTAACTTTGATAGCTGGCAGTCCTCAATCCTGGTGTGGAAATGTTTAAGGAGACCTAAATATGGTTGTCTATGTTTTAAAGCCAAAGTCGTGGATCCTGTCCTGTTTATCTGCGCTGTGTTAGATCAAAATCACCTGTTGGTAAAATAAACGTGTGCGATCCCATCCTTCTTCCAGTCAAAGTACCGATTGTGTATAGATTATTTCATGACACTGACTAAGTGCAGCAAGCTAAATGTATGAACTTTATTTACTCAACCTGTATTACCTTAAAGGGTGAAGTACATTTCTTCATTTGAATATGCCACCTTCTACAGATTCAAATGTAATCCTTTTTGAAATGTATATCATTAGGAACGCTAAAATGTATCCTGTAGTGACTTTAGTAATGTTATGTAAGACAAACATAGTGATCTATATGATATATTCCAGTGCACCATATATGTAAGTTACAGTATACCCATGTATCGTCCCCTTAGTGAAGAACAGGCACAAATCCTACCAACATTGGTGGCTGATAATGATATATATACACCAGAGACCCCGTTCAGTATCATTTTGGCCATATATTATGACAGTGACTACATAAGGAATAACAGTTGTCTACTATTAAGGGATGGTGCCATAATAGGAGAATAGCTGGATGACTCTATCCATATATATTTTTTAAGATACATATGGAATAAAAACAGCCATGCAGAATTTTGAATGTCATGCAGGATGATGAGCTCCTTTCTCAGTATGCTGAATTTCAACTCATCTGAAATGTATTAAACTAGACATTGGGGTTGATTGAAATCTGGTGCAGCTCTGCATAGTAACCAATCAGCTTCTAGGTTTTTCTTGTGTCAAAGCTTAATTGAACAAAGTGAACTTAGAAGCTGATTGGCTACCATGCACAGCTGCACCAGATTTTGCACTCTCCAATTTTAGTAAACCAACACCATTGAGTTTACAATCATTAAAGTTATGTGGCCAAATGCTGATGTTCTTGAACACTTTCATTAGTTACCCATAGATAGAATAAGAAACTTGCATGATTATACCCCATACACATGCATAATGTTAATACTAATTGTTGTAATTTGGACTAGCAATTTTCTGTTATGAGTGAAGCTAACTCAATATCTCCCATATTAATCTGGCCAGGACTGACCTTTCTATGTTTTGATGAAACCAACCCTAATAGTGTAGACCAGTTATTCTCAATCAGGGTTTTATTTATGTTTATTTATTTTATTTCAGATGCTTATATAGCACTGTCAATTTACACAGCGCTTTACATATATATATACATGTACATTCACATAAGTCCCTACCCTCAAGGAGCTTACAATCCAGGGTTCTGTGGAACCTTGGGTTCCTCCAAGGTTAGTTAGAGATTCTTTGATCTGTGTCTGATTAAAGGATAAGTTCACCTTTTGTAACATGTTGCTTTCAGGGTATAACATGCAACATGTTACAGTTGCACCAGCCTTCACACCCCCGTGAGCCACAAGGGGGGAACTTCACCCTCTGCTCACTGCCACTATCTAGAGAAAACATGAACATGCGGGGCGTCACCCGCCCGGCCACGTCATCCATTCACAGTGTTCTGTGAATTGGAAAACTACAAATCCTGGCTGTTGGCTTGTAGTTCTCAATGTACTGCCACTGCACTATTGAGTTCTCTCATCCTGTCAGTGTGTATTTGCCTGCCCCTAGGAGGTATGAGCAGACAGATACACTGACAAGTCTGCAGGAGTCCTGCATGGCATGCGCAATCTGCTGATCACGGGTGCAATGCTTTACAGGCTCGAAATAAAGAAAAATAATAAATGTACATTTTTTTAACCGCAAAAAATATGTGCATTTATTTTTTCCAAAGGTGAAATTATCCTTTAGCCTTCCATTTAATGGTGCCTGCATAGTTCCAGGGCCAACTTCAATTTGCAGAGCTAGCTGCAGAACACTAATGCTTTTTTAGCTTGCATTCTGCCCACCACTTTAAGGGGCATTCTTTTCACTTGCCACCAATATAAGGGATATGTTTTCCCACTAACCCCCAATCAGGGGTATTTGAAGAGTTCCTCTTGGGTAAAAATGTTGAGAAAGGCTGATATGGGCAATTAGGGTAACTTTAACAAGATCATTTTGAAGATCATTCCTGTTATGCTTGAAATAGCATTGTCGTCATATGTTTCAGTTTATGTTGTTTCACAAATGCAAACAGAAATATCATTCTTTATGTTCTTGTTGTATTCAAGAGAATCAACTAATATACTAAAAGCAGAGTTGTAAAGTAGGAGCTATACGATGCTTAAATTGACCATCCATTGGAAGGTGTTTACAGGCTTAGGCATGGCACCTGCCAATTGGATGCCCTAGCAACATGCTGTGTGCAGGCACAACTACCTAATTCATACCTCAGGAGTGAGGATTGTTACATATGAGAGCTTTGTAATGAGTTATTAAGATGCTCCTGATGAAATATTTTCATCTGAAATATATTATGTGACCAGATATAGAATTATGTTTGTTCATTTAAACATAATTTTAGCATATTAAAACTTAAAAGCATTTTATGATTATTGTTTTTTTAACAAGTCCCTAGAATTACACACTATCAATAAATACACACTTTCATGTGATCAAGCAATTTGCATTGTGCAGAGCTCAATAACTCATAGTAGCCAGTCAGCAAATACCTTTCTAAATTCTGTTTTTCTTTTTTTTCTGTGGGTTACTGCATTGTACTTTGTACATCATGACTGCCTTGGCACACGCTTATTAAGGACCTGCTTCCCTGCCAAAATAAATGTCCTTTAAAATTTTATATATTGGGTTAAAACGCAATTTTATTTTGTGGTGTGGCCAATATGTTATAGTCTTCCGTAATCGGATCCCCCTTGCTTGCACTATTAATTCACTAACCATTTCTATATAGGCGTTTGATGCGTGACAGTCCTACACATCCCTGGATAACCGGCAATATGATTACATTTCCCAAGGACTCAGAGGCACAGTATATGACAATACATCCAGTACCCTGGAGAGCTCCATGTGGCTTCCACTATTTGTACCTGTCACAGAAATGCCCAGGGACTGTCACTAAATAAGTGCATATCTTCACTCTCTCCAGTAAACTTTACTTCAAACCTCTTTCCTCTTGTTACAGATGGAATATTAAAGTTACAGGGGGATTGTATGAACTGTCTGGAGCCATTTGCCTTCACAACACTGATGTAGCATGTTGCATTGTTTTTTTCTAGTAAAACAGAAAATCGCACAGGACCCTGTGCAAATCAAGAATGCTTCTTCACATATTAACAGCTTAATCCTTCTGAGCAATGCCAGCTCTGCTATAGAATATTCATAAACTCATCACATCTCATTCTGAATATCAACATATATTCATCTATTGCCAGTAATTACACATTTCTCAGCCTTGTGTAAAAACAAAATTGAGACCCTGTCACCAGACCATTCATTTCAACAAAAAACTTCCAATAAGATTATGTGTGCATTTAATGCATTTGATCCATGTTATTTATCTGTAAAAACCTCCTTTGTGTAGACATCCAAAAGCCCTAAAGCCTGGTACACACTATGAGTTTTTTTTCATTCAACCCAAAAAAAAAAAACTGTGAGCTCTGGTTGGAGCCACTGTACTAACTATGCAAAGTTAGTACAGTGATCTCCCCCGCTGAGCTGTTGTGTTCTGACGGGGGGAAGTTCCCCCAGCCAGAACACTCCAATCAGCCCTCTCTGCCATTGGCTGAGAGGGTTGATTGGGAGTGGGTCGGCTGCTGGTCTTCCAGCATGCTCATCCCACAGAAACCGCCCAAATGTCTGGCTTCTGTCACACAGATCGACATACACCGAATGCCAAATGCAGCCGTTTTTCCTTTAACCGGCCAATGTCTCCCATTATTCGGGCCGTGTGTACCAGGCTTAAGACTGCTGCTGGGCACTGCCAACTTGGATGTGTGTCACAGCAGACTCAGGGTCAACACTCAAGTGACAGTTTATAGAATTGCTCTTTACTCTTCTTCCAGCTGTTACATAAATGGTTACGTTGGGAGGTAATGGAGCTGGGCCAGCACAGAGAGTAATTGAGTTCAAAGGCACGCTGCAAGTAAATAAAAATAATTTATGAAACACTGCAAGAAAGGATGTAAATACTTAATTTTTTGTTCTTTTACCTGCATTTTTTTAAAGTGTTACTAAACCCCCAACGGTAAAATCTGTCTGTATGTACAGACTAGCATGCTTGTTATACTCGCTGTTTAACTTAAGGGGTTAATTCTCTGCATTGTGTAAAAGGGCTCTTTTATCCTGTATGCATAGATCCTTCCCTCCCTGCACTGTCTCTCTTGGCAAGGCCATATAATACAGTGAGGGTAGCCGTCCTGCACATGCTCAATTTAGTCTCTATTGCTGAAGAGAACATTTTCTTGTTCTCAGAGCTAGCCAGGTCACAATGATATTGACATCACACATGTGGCCGTGTATACAGGCTATGGTGGAAATCTCCTTCAACCTGAACTCTCAGCACTGGGCAGACCCTGTAGTTTATCACATGACTGTGGTATACAGATCACCCAAAAAGGTATATAGTGGCAGTATTTTAATGTAAAAAAAAAGATTTTTAAGCTGTGAGCACTGTGGGCGGAGCAGATGAACTTTCATATTACTGGATTTAGTAACACTTTAAGTTGGGGACAGGTTTTTATTAAGTATATATTAGACAGGGAATATAATTTATAAATGGTGACTGATCACTGTAATTGTTTATAATACAATTCTATTACACTCTATACATAGAGCACTACACCCCCAACATGACCAACCATTGGATATGTTCATAAAGAATTCAATTTCTCTCTATACATAGAACACCAAACCCCCAACATGACCAACCACTGGATATGTTTATATGTTTATAATATAACTCTATTACACTCTATACATAGAACATCCCCCCCCCCCCCCCCCCCTAACATGACCAACCACTGGATATGTTCCATAATACAATTCTCTTACACTCTATACATAGAACACTACACTCCGAACATGAGCAACCACTGGATATGTTGATAATACAATTTTATTACACTCTATACATAGAACACGACACCTCCAGCATGACTAACCACTGGATATGTTCATAATACAACTTTATTACATTTTATGCATAAATACTGCTCCCCCAGCATGGCCAACCACTGGATATGTTCATAATGCCATTTTATTACATTCTATGCATAAATACTGCTCCCCCAACAATGCCAACTACTGGATATGTTCATAATACAATTCTATTACTCTCTATATATAGAACACTACTCCCCCAACATGACCAACCACTGGATATGTTCATAATACAATTCTATTACACTCTATACATAGAAAACCACATCCCCAACATGACCGACCACTGGATATGGTCATAATATAATTCTATTACATTCTATACATAGAGCACTACACCCCACAACATGATACAACCACTGGATATGTTCATAATACAATTCTATTACTCTCTATACACATAACACTACACCCCCAACATGACCAACCACTGGATATGGTCATAATGCAATTCTATTACACTCTATGCATAGAACACTATACCCCCAACATGACCAACCACTAAATATGTTCATAATGCAGTTATATTACACTCTATACATAGAGCACTACACCCTTAACATGACCGATCACTGGATATGGTCATAATATCATTATATAACACTCTATACATAGAGCACTACACCCCACAACATGAGACAACCACTGGATATGTTCATAATACAATTCTATTACACTCTATACACATAACACTACACCCCCAACATGACCAACCACTGGATATGTTCATAATACAATTCTATTACACTCTATACATAGCACACTATACCCTCAACATGACCAACCACTGGATATGTTCAAAATATAATTTTATTACACTCTATACATAGAACACTGCACCCTTCCCTCCCAACATGTAAAAGAACGTACTACGTTTAGGCATGAACAATATTTTATTCTGGCCATTGAAATTAATTAATGCTCAAGCACTAAAGGTGCCTAGCATTAACACGCATTTACATGTGTGAGGCATTTTTTTCTGTCAAAACGCTGCTGCTCCTGGACGCACTTACAGTGGATTTATTTTCCTGCCTCTAAACTCCCTGCTTCTAAACTCCTCTAAATACCTATATGTGCATGGACATATAGCCTAACATGCAGGGGCATTTAGAGGCAGGGAAAAAAAATGCCCGAGCAGCAGAAAAAACATCCAGTGTGCATGAGGCCTAAGCTCATAGAAATTGAGATGTGGGTAACAAAGCCTTTCATGGGTGGAGAGTTAGAAGTGGAGAGTTGGGTTTAGGGCTTCTTATAGCCATCAGACCGGGAGGGGGGGAATACCTGTACCGCGGCATTCTATCTATCTATCTATCTATCTATCTATCTATCTATCTATCTATCTATCTATTCATCCTTATATCTTTCTATCCATAACAAATAGGTTTTTGTACTTGGGAACCGATCTTTGGATGGGCTCAAAACATTGTTCTTGCCAAAGAGTACATTGTTGATGGTGTTCACAAATGATCAGGCTTCCTAGTGGACATCTGCACTGGCATTACTTTCATGAGTTTCAGTGCTCTGTCTGTGTTGTATGATCAATTGTAATATCTCCATTGGTTTTGCTAGTAACCGTATTGTAAAACAAAGGTCAAAAAAATGATTAGCTGTGATGAGCTCTCTTTCAAGGTACTGAAAGGCTGGAAGTGCATGGATTTTTTCAGTATCTGAGGACAAGGTCAGTTTTATAATACAAATCAAAATACCTTTCCTATTAGGCCTCTTGTACACTGGTTTATTGTAAACGCTGTTTATCCTGACAGGAAAAAAATCAGTGTTATTAACTCACCTAAGCTGCATTTTTTCAAAACACTTTAAGTGAGTTTAGTAGAGTTTAACAGAGTTTGGGCGATCGTTTATTTAATTGGCCAGAATTTTAGCGTTTAGGCGCGTTTATGCTCATTTTATGCTCATTTAACAGCGTTCAGTGTATTTTGTGGTCAAAATTGCCTCTCCATTCAAGAAACATCCTTTAAACTGCCCTGCTACTAAACTGCTAAAAAGGCCCATGTGTGCATGGACACGTAGGATAACATAGAGGGGAGTTTAACCACTTCAATACCAGGCACATAGAACACTTTCCACCCAGACCAGTTTTCAGCTTTCAGTGCTGTTGTGCTTTGAATGACAATTGCGCGGTCATGTGACAACATTTTTATAATTTTGTTCCCACACATAGAGCTTTCTTTTGGTGGTATTTGATCACCTCTGCGGTTTTTATTTTTTGCGCTACAAATAAGAAAAGACCGAAATTTTTGAAAAAAAAAAGGTTTTCTTTGTTTCTGTCACAAAACTTTGTATAAGTACATTTCCTCCTTCACTGACAGGCACTGATGTGGCTACACTGATGGGCACTGATGAGGCTACACTGATGGGCACTGATGAGGCAGTAGAGATTGGCACTGATGAGGTGGCACTGATAAGGTGGCACCGATGATGGGGCACATATATGCAGCACTGATGGGCACTGATAGGCGGCACTGATAAGCAGCACTCATGGGCACTGATAGGCGGCACTGATATGCGGCACTGATGGGCACTTATAGGTGGCACTGGGCACTGATGGTCACTGATAGGTGGCACTGCTGGGCTCTGATAGGTGGCACAGGTGGGCACTGATAGGTGGCACAGATGGACACTGATAGGTGGCACAGGTGGGCACTGGTGGGCATTGGTACATGGTACTGGTGGGCACTGGTGCATATAGCACTGTTTGTTAGGGATGGCACTGGCAGGCATCACATATGGGCACAGTGCCATCCCTACAGTGCACTGTATGCCCATTACCTGGTGGTCTAGTGTGGGCTCCCTGGTGGTCCCTGGGCGACCTCCAGATCTTCTCCCTGGTGGTCCATGGGCGGCCTCCTTATGTTGTCCCGGGGGTCTCCCTGGTTGTCCTGGTCAGCTCCCTGGTGGTCCAGTGTGGCGATCCTGAGGGGGGCTGCACTAATAAACGTTCAGCGCAGCCCCCCCCATCAGGAGTGCAGCCGATCGGCTCTCCAGTACTCAGGTCTGCAGACCTGAGTAGAGGAAAAGCTGATAAATGGCTCTTCCTGTTTACACTGTAATCAGCCGTGATTGGTCAAGGCTGATCACATAGTAAAATGCTTCTGATGGAAGCATTTTCACCTTGATCGGTAATGCGGTGGGTCAGACTGACCCACAGCACCACCGATCGCTGCAATGCATGCTCCCTGCTGGCGCACGATCGTGGGCTATCCTGAGGACATCAATAGACATCCAGTCAGAATAACGAAACACCCGCCCGGATGTCATTTGTCTGTACGGCAGGTGGGAAGTTGATAAGGGGAAAAAAAAGTGAAAAAAAAAATGTGCGTTTAACAGTAGCAGTGTGTATGAGGCCTTAATGATACTGATGATCCATGGTAACATTAAAAGAAGGGTGTAATATTGTCTTCTAGGGAAAGCTTGAAACGTGTTTTTATGCTCCTGCACATCGTTGTAGAACTGATGTCAGTATATCAACTGCTGCCACCACATTGAAGATCCTAGCAAATGCTTATGGGTACCTTGCTGACATTGAGTTCTAAATGCAGATATAGGAGTAAATTAGGAGAAAGCTATGCCCTTTTGTGCATAACTCTAAATATCCTCTTCCAAGCTATTCTGTCTTAAATCTTCTTCAAGCTTTCTAACTTTTTGGATGGAGTTCTTTAATATGTCTAAATTTTGCTTTCATCCAGTAGTCATTAGATAAAATGAATAAAATATTTAATGATTATAATATTATCAAAGACAGGATATGAACTTAAAATGCAGATTTTCCATGGACATCTTTCACTTAATTGGTAAAGGTCCCAGTTCATTATTTCAATAATTCTGTACTCTATGAGCCCAGCAATTCCAGCACTCTGATTTACATTATTAGGGATTCTCTGCCTTCTTTCATTTCTCTTTACTCAGCTGCATTCCCAAGCCAATAAATGGCTCTCTTGTCATTGCTTAGAACTAGCTAATTAGTGAAGGGGTCATGGCCTCCTATTCACAGTATGGTTTGGCAGCCTCTGGTGAAGGTAAATTACCTTATACTGTAATCCTCCTACACTTCATGCTATCATGTTTATATGTAAGGATTACGTGTGTGTGACCAGGAATGCTAAATGAATCAGGGACTAAAGGTGACAAGTGATTCTGAGATTATGGAAAACTGTATTTGCAGAAGGCAAAAATCATAATTTGGCGAGTATGTTGCATGTTCACCAGAAGGAATATTAATCAGACCTTTCTCTGATTGTGATATGTTTTGCATGTAGAATGACTATGGGGGACATTTACTAAAACTGGAGCACTCAGAATCTGGTGCAGCTGTGCACGGTAGCCATTCAGCTTCTAACTTCAGCTTGTTCAACTAAGCTTTGACAATAAAACCTGGAAGTTGATTGGTTTCTATGCAGAGCTGAACCAGATTTTACATTCTCCGGTTTTAGTAAATCCCCCAAGAGTTCTTAAAGTCTACAGTTAAAGAAATGCAGTAGTTCTTTTAGGATAGCCAGTGTATGTTTTGTGATATACACACTTTTTTCTATTCAGATCAATGTACTTACATTGGGGGAACCGTAATGCAGGCCTCAATAGCAATACAGAGTTAGCACTGGGCTGAATATTGGTACATCATTCTGTGTTGCAAACCAAGCTCTATGCACATTATGTTGAAACAGTCCACATTAGAGCCATATACAAAGCCTGCACACTATATATTTTGAGCCCAACATAACAATCAGTATGCATTCCTTAGCGATCGTATTTCCGGGGGAGTTGTAACCAGTACTGGGCAGCATGCAGCCCATGGACCAGTCAGCAGCTGTCTGGTCTGCATTGCCAGCAGTGACATGGTTTTCAGCTCAGGGGTGTTAGCAAATACCTCTAAACTATAAATCATAAGTTGGTGCAGCGCAATAGAAAATTACACATAAAATATTGCCACCCTGTGGCTAAAGTGTAGAAGTGCATAAAACATTAATATAAAACGCATGTGACAATCAATCTTATAATCTTTGATAAGTGAAAAATTGAAAAATCGCTTTTGATAATAAAAAGTCCTTTAACCACTTGTTTGACAGCGACAAGGTGGCTCTCCTGGGCAAACCGCCGTCATTTGACGGCGGCTGCCAGATCGCTCACTGTGTCCAGGGCCAGGGAGCGGGTGCGGCGGACTCGATCGCCGCCGGCTACCCGCGATGCCCCCCCGGAGTGAAAGAACGGAGGTCCGTGTAAGTTAACACGGACCTCCGTTCTGTTAGAGGGAGTGATCTACTCTACATGGAAGCTGTGATCACTCCCCTCCCCCTGCCAGTCAAACACTAAGACAGTTAGAACACACCCAGGGAACATATTTAACCCTTAGAGCGCCCCCTGCAGGTTAACCCCATCACTGCCAATGGCATTTACACAGTAATCAGTGCATTTTTATAGCACTGATCGCTGTATAAATGCCAATGTCCCAAAAAAGTGTCAAAATGTTCCGACATGTCTGCCCCAATATCGCAGTACCGCTAAAAATCACAGATCGCCGCCATTACTAGTAAAAAATAAAAAAAAAATAAAAACCCCAGAAATTAATTCTCATCATCTGTAAACGCGGCAACTTTTGTGCAAACCAATCAATAAACGCCGATTGCCATTTTTTTTATCACAAATATGAGGAAGAATATAAATCGGCCAAAACCGATGAAAAAAAATGTTTTCTTATATATTTTTTTAAATTTGTATTTTAGCAAAAAGTAAGAAATTTGGGGTTTTTTGCAAAATTGTCGCTCTTCTTTTGTTTATAGCGGCGATCAGAAATTACGCAGCGGTGATCAAATACCACCAAAAGAAAGCTCTATTTGTGGAAAAAAAAGGACGCAAATTTTGTTTGGGTACAACGCCGCACGACCGCGCAATTGTCAGTTAAAGCGACGCAGTGCTGAATCGCAAAAAGGGCTCTGGTCAGGAAGGGGGCAAATCCTTCCGGGGCTGAAGTGGTTAAACAGTTCATGCGTCCAAAACGGACCGTCCAAGTGCGAAAGTGCATAAAACTCAGTGCATTAATATAAAATGCATGTGGCAATCAATCTTAATCTTTGATAAGTGAGAATTAAAGTGAGAATTGAAAAATCGCTGTTGATTCCTTGAAACAGTTCATGCGTTGCAGTAAATTGTATTAATTCTTTGTGAAAATGGTGCAAAAAAAATTGTGCTTAGTGTGAGCTGTCAACATCTAAGGCAGATGGATTCCAAGCTTAACGTGCTTCAGTGGGACCACACACCACCACCAGTTACACTATGCGCTCACGTTCAGGTGCGACCCCTGATGGGCCAAGTCGCACTTTCCCCTATGGGGTTAAATCCTCCTCAGGCATACACTGTATCAGACTCCACATATGGATCGAGGTGATATGTATGAAAAAGAGGAAACTACATAGTGCTGAATCCCTTTTAAAATATTTCTATTTATTAAAAAGATTAAAAACACTCACATTTTCCAGTGCACCAACTCACAATAAAACAATAGGCTGCAATCCCCTGGGTAATCAGCTGCCAGCTCCCTGCTTGGTCGCACGCTGTCCGCAGGGTGGTCGTGACGTTGTGAATTGGACTTAGTTTGCCGCATGCAATAATTTATGCAAATGAGTAACATGATACCCTTATTGCATGCAATAAACGTTAGTGATCAACCCCTTAGTATTGATAGTGCATTATAACACTTATGGTAGTTAAGTAGTACTAAAGGGCTGTACATTAAAAGGAGGGACAACTAAGGAGGAAGAAAGAGGAACAAAGGAATTTGGTTCTGACAGTAGGACATTCCATCCAAAAAAGGGACATGTTGGGATCTACTGTATGTGAACAGGATCATATTCTATACATAGTGATGGGAAAGGTGCTTTCATATCCATATCACTAGCTACTGTATTGTGTTGACTTACAAGGAAAGAAGAACAGAGGAATTTGTTGCTGAAAGGAAGAACAGTCTCTCCAAAAGGACAGGTTGGGAGATAGGTAAAAAAGGGTCCTAGTCTCAACATGATTGATAAGGTACAATGTATACTTTCAAAACTTATGGGAAATATGTTTTCATATCCATCTCACTAGCTACTGTACTAAGTGTTGACATTGCTACTTTAAAGAAGGTGACAAGTGCCATGTGTCATTCATATTAATGTGTTGACAGTCTGTACTGAATGTTCTTTCAGGGTAGCGAAAGGCTAAATATACATGCCGATTGTTTTTTTTTACACCCTAGCGCAAGAGCTTTTGGCTTTTGGAAACAACATCAAATTTATCCTAATCTATATAAGAAATAATGCTAGGGTCAAATTATCTAACTCATACATTTGTATCTGATGGTGGCCTATAGATATGTCATAAGACAAGTTTCTTTTTTTAACTTATGTTCCTTAAAGTGGTAGTAAACTGTAAAAAAAGAAATAAAAAAATTGGGCCCCTACAGTATAATGTCGTAATGTGCTAGTATGCTGGGGCTTCCATCTTCACCCAGTCTTCCTTCTGGGTTTAGGCACTTAAATGTCCAGGCTGCGATGATTCATGGGAGTCTCGGTTATGCCCCAGAACTTTGAATGGATGGCTCAATCCACTCAGAGTGCATGCGCCAGTGACATCACTGGTTGCTACTAAGCAAATACCTCTTAAATGGTGCGCATTTAGGAGATATTCATTATACCTATCGGTAAACCTTACTATAACCTTACCTGTAGGTATAAAGCAAAAAGAAGACTTTACTGCCCCTTTAACTTGTTGATCTTGCATACATTGAAGAGCAGTACAGGTTGTGGAGGAGCACGGTGAAGGTAAAATAGACCCAAAAGATATGCCTCTGTAGGTTCTGCAGTATTTGAAGTGCAAAAGCTGCCGGCTCCCACCAGTTTTACTCCAGTTGCAGAAGGAGGAATGAAGGTATAGCTCAGACTTTCTCAACCTTTTCAACACCGAGGAACCCTTGAAATAATTATCCGGTCTCAGGGAACCCCTGCTAATAATTAAAAATCTACAACTCATGATACATTAATGTGATGGTCAGTGGGAAGAATACTCCTTACACTTGTGGTCATTGGGGAGAATTACCCCCTTACAGATAGCTAAAATGATTAATGATGTCAGTGGGAATTTATCTGAGAGGTAGAAATTGACCATTGCTCAAGGAATCCCTGGCAACCTCTGGAGGAACCCTAGGGTTCCACGGAACCCTGGTTGAGAAACCCTGGTATAGCTGATGAACAGGGTGATGGAGAAGCACATGTAAAGTAAAATGGGTCCAATAAATATGGTGCACTATTAGATGAACTTGCTCATTTACCCCGTAGAGACAAATTAACAATTATACTTTAAAATTGATCATGGAATATGAGTAATTTCTACTGTATTCCCAGCCATCTCATTGGATCCTGATGTCTTGTGAATCCCATACCTCTTTTGTTTTTCTTTTTTACTATGTTTGTCACTCTTTTTCCTCTTTTCTTATCTTTCATCCCTTCTAATTTTCCTAGTTTTTTTTTTTTAATTGTGTTTTTTTTTTTTCTTCTCCTTCACGTTGTTTTGATTCAGTATCTTACTGTCAGTCCCTTACTGCCTGCTTGCAATGTATATTTATTGTTATTGGGCATGTAAGAGCTCACCCAGTGCAGGACATGCACTGCTGTATCCTTCCTTGTAGGGTCTTGAACTGTGCAGGAGATCAGTAACTTTTGCCTCCAATTAAAGATCCCCACATGCACACAGGTGGTTAACCCTGCACAATGTAAAATCCCGACATTATAGATTCTTACAGGCAGATGGCAGTGAGCTATATGCTGCACCTGTGCCTCCTGGGCGACTGAAATTGCCAGGATTTTACGCTTTGTGGGGTTAACTGCTCATGTTCGTGAAGCCTAAAATAGTAATAACACTTACAATACTTACACTTAAAATGCAAAAAAAAGGGAAAAAAAATACCATTAAAATTTTGTAAATTAATAAACTTATTTATAAATACATTTACTGTATGTGTGTAAAGTTGATACTCCATGTGAAAAGTAGACAGACAGTGATGGTTATCATTCCCAGAATATGGCAGGGGCAGTGATGGTCATCTCTCTGTTACCATGCAGTGGAAATTTGATATGATGCCGCTCTCCACTGTTAGCACCCCGGGGGGAATGAAATGTCAATTATTTTATGAGTTTTTTGGGAAATGTGCTGATCAAAATGCCTATTCTAAATTCTTGCTCCAATTTATATAAAAAAAAACAAAACTCCGAAATAGTAAAAGTGGGCTATTTTAGGCAAAAGGTCTGACAAATGTATGATACATTCATTCAATTAGGCCAAGGAAGCCTTGCCAAGCAGATGGACCAATTTCCTTATTTCTCCATCCACTTTGTCTTTTGACTTCACATTGAATGATGTGTAACTCCATCTGAAATCACACGATTTCAAAGCCGCATGTCAGTGCAACTTCAGGTGAGACTTTGAAGACATCTGTGCGGCAAGTTACACCTGAAATCACCAAAGTGGTGCAAGAACTACTTTTTCAAATCTATCCGGCACCGTATAGTCATCGTCTCTCCAATTGGAATAGTGCCTTTGCTGACAAAAGGGTGCGAATTGTCATGCAATTTGAGCTCCTGATGCACGCACGTGCGAAATGCATTGAAGCGCAGGCCAGACAAGCATTGACTGGAGCCATCCCTAGTGTCACTTCCTCTGGGTGGAACGCACACCGAGTTTAATCCTTGGATATCTGTCGGGGAAGCTGCACAGGCCTTATGCCTTTTTACCTTCATGCACATGTGAGTGGATACATCTGGGATTTTATTGCTACAGTAAAACCTTGGATTGCGAGTAACGCGGTTAACGAGTGTTTTGCAATATGAGCAGTTTTCTTTTTTAAATTTTGACTCGGTTTGCGAGCACTGTCTCGCATAGCAAGCAGAATTAAGCCTCTGTGCATGCAATACCGCAAGTGGCCAGAGGTGCGGGGGTGCTGGTGAGCCGTGGAGACGCCCGGAAGCATTCGGAAATACTTGGAAATACCAAAAGTGTAAACAGTTCCTGAGCATTTCCGAATGTTTCCGGCTGTTTCCGAGCCTCACCAGAGCCACCACACCTCTGGCCACATAGGGTATTGCATACATCAAGCGCCCCCCTCTGACCTCTGGCCACATACAGTACTGCATTGACAAGCAGTGCTGTGGAACAAATTAACTGAGTTTCCATTGTTTCCAATGGGGAAACTTGCTTTGATATACGAGTGCTTTGAATTACAAGCATTCTCCTGAAATGGATTATGCTCGTAATCCAAGGTTCCACTATATATCCTATTTAAAACATACTACACTATATATGCCCCTTTGTGGTCTGTTTTGGAGCCTTTTATTACAGTGTCCCAATTGGGGAAGTGGAGATTTATAGTGGAGGAGTTGTCCAGTATCTGTAAGAAGAGGAGTCTATTAAGAAACATGCCTAATGGTCACCTGGTGAGCGCATATTGATTTGTTGCACTTTGGGCGGGTCACCATAATGAAGATTGGAGCACCTTTTATTTTTTACGAACACGGTGATTGGACACTGATTTTGGACACATATTTATATTTTTCTTTTTTTTTTCTTTTTCTGAACTCACTTTATCTATATGGACTTTTGTATATGATATATTGTATTGACTCATGTGCACTTATGTTTCATTGAATTTTGTTGCTATTTGAAGGTAGCACCATTTTTTTCTAGTTCATGGGATTTGACCTGTCAAATTGCATGACAAGTCACTCCAATGTTAGGCCTGGTTCCCACCTATGTGTTTTTTAGTCTTTTTTGCTTTTTTTGCAGAAACACACTACAGTCTATTTAACATGGTTTCCTATGGGATACATTCACATCTATGGTTTTTCAGCCGCTATGTTTTTGGAAAGGGTCAGGGACTTTTCTTTAAATGCAAAATGTTGCATTTTTGCAACAACTATATAGACTTCAGGCCTGGAGCAGTTTGCTTCCAGTCAACAAAGTAATACTTGTAAAGTATTAAAGCAATTTTGTCATGTCTCTATCTTTTTTTTAGGATAGAGCTGCTCCAATATCAGCCTCCCTGCTAGGCCTGGTTCGCATGCAGTCTGCTTTTTGATCTGTTTCTGCAATGTTTTTTTGAGGTGCATTTTGCATCTTTGCCCACTCGTTTTTGATGCATTGTTTTATGTGTTTTTGATGTATTTTGCATTTTTATGCTTTTTTTGCCAATTAGTTGTTGCGCAGTTTAAAAGATGCAGAATGCAAATCGTGGAAAAATCATGGTAAAATCATATTGCAAGAAGTTGCAGAAAAGCATGTAGTGTGTTTTTGCAGTGATATTGCTTTTTTAATCTGCCCAACAACAAATTGGCCAAAAAAAAGCATAAACAATAAAAAACGCAAAACAAAAACAGGTGCAGAAATGCAAAACGCACTGCAAAAAGCACTGCAGAAATGGATCAAAAACAACTGCATGTGAACCAGGCCTAGCAGGGAGGCTGATATTGGAGCAACTCTGTCCTAAAAAATAATAGTTATAGACGCGACAAAATTGCTTTAATACTTTACAAGTATTACTTTGTTGACTGGATGAATAAAAGTCAGCAAAAAAGCCCCAAAGCTCATTCTACTGAATGGACCAGCTCTATATGAAGCTCTCACAATATCAACTTATGAGTGGGTGTGTGCTTATCATTTCCAAGTAGCTCTGGTTTTGACAGAGGCTCCAGGGGAAATCCATTGAATATATAGTAGAGTGTGACTATTCTGTAATAAAATGATTTGTACTCATTACTATTATATCTTTTCAAGTTTTGAATGTTCATATGAGACAGCTACAATTAGTTGTATGCAACTTTCTGCAGTCTCTTAGGAAAGCAAGGATGGGAGCAGAGTTGTATTTTACATAATGACACTTGTGTGCCTGTGCCAAGAGCAGGAGAGCTAAAGGGGGCAGCACTGAGCCTCTAAATGTGCACATCAAGGTAACTTTTTCTTTGTTTTATTTCCCTCTTCTGGCAATCTCTGGACATTTGTGGTTAAATTCATCAAAGGGACTGTAGAGGGAAGGGTGTATAGGAGATGCGAGTCAGAAGGTTCTTTAAAGCAGGACTTTACCCATAACTATTTGATAACAAATGATGTTTGTTAATGAGGAACATACATTTCACGTTAATAATTATACCAAAATTAGTGTGAGCTGTAAATTGATTCCAGAATTGCTCCTGTTTCTTCTAGCTGGAGCCTGCCATTTTACTGAAGCCCAGAACCCCTGAGCAGCAATACATATTTAGGCTATCAGCACATTGGCCTCTAGTAGCTTTGATTTTTGGCACAGTGCCAAGAATAGAGAACAACTGAGGCTGCACAGATTAGATTCTAAACAGTATAGACACTTATTTTTAATGTTTTATATAGCTATACCTACAAAAGGGACTAGCCTGAAGTCATCTATCAAGACTTAATTTTCCCACTATAGTTCTGTAAGGGAGCATCCCTGCCATCCGTTTCTGAACAACAACAAGTTCCACTCCAAAGATCAGCAAACATGAATAATTTTACTCTTTGTTTACTGGTCTGTTCAGTTTAAAACTAGTCCTATATATAAAGCAGACCCTATGCTATATCCAATATATATACACAGAGCTTTTTTTCTCAGAGAATAGGTGCAGGAACTTTCCCTTTGCGAGTCAATTTATGCCCCCCCCCCTCTCTGAGCAATGTTGCTTGATCCCACCCCCACCCACCTCTCAGTACCGCCCCTTTTAGAGAATACAGAGCCAAGTCTCATTTTGTGGTGCTAAGTAATTGGTATGGAATTTGGTAATGATAGCAAGAAAAGCTGTAAAATAAATCCCCTTCAGCCAACAACAACAGATCAAACCCAGTAACAATGGGCTCTTGCAAAAAAATACCGCCCGGCAACAATAGACCTTGAGCAGCAACAACAGATCTCCCAGCAGCCAGCATCATTAGACCCCTCCCTCAACACAGATGCCTTCCAGCAACAGTTGACCCCCCAGCAACATAAGCCCCCCTGCCAGAAAACTAGCAACAATAGGTCGCCTTGCAAAAATAGATCCCCTCTAGCAACAATAGATCCCCCAGCAGCCAGCATTGATATACCATCCAGCACACCCCCAGCACTCCGCTGTATTATATACAGTACATTCAGTACTGGAGGTGTCAGAACTGTGTTCCCCCATGTTCCCACTGAAAATAAGCAATATATATATATATATGTATGTATATATATATATATATATATATACACATTATCTTGTCAAGAGTATTGTGACGCCTGCATTTACACTCACATGGACTTAGTCCGTAGGGTTCAATATTGAGTTGGTCCACCCTTTGCAGCTATAACAGCTTCAACTCTTCTGGGAAGGCTGTCCACAAGGTTTAGGAGTGTGTCTATGGGAATCTTTGACCATTCTTCCAGAAGTGCATTTGTGAGGTCAGGCCCTGATGTTGGATGAGAAGGCCTGGCTCGCACTCTCTGCCCTAATTCATCCCAAATGTGTCCTATCTGGTTGAAGTCAGGACTCTGTGCAGGCCAGTCAAGTTGCTCCACCCCAAATTCGCTCATCCATGTCTTTATGGACCTTGCTTTGTGCACTGGTCCAAATCATTTGGTGGAGGGGGAATTATGGTGCAGGGTTGTTTTTCAGGGGTTGGCTTGGCCCCTTAGTTCCAGTGAAGGGAATTCTTAAGGTGTCAGCATACCAAGACATTTTGGACAATTTCATGCTCCCAACTTTGTGGGAACAGTTTGGGGATGTCCCTTCCTGTTCCTACATGATTGCACACCATTGCACAAAGCCAGGTCCATGAAGACATGGATGAGTGAGTTTGGGGTTTTATGTAAAACCTGTATCCCAAAAAAAACATTTTGCTGTAACTGTTTGTGTAACTGCAGTGTGAGCAGGAGTTTGGCTTCAATTTGTTAATCTAAATCTGCTAGTATATCTGACGCCCCTCCCCCCATACTGACAGTGCTGCTGTCCAAAGGTACCCCTGTGCTCCTTCATCCAGAGTGAGGGCACTCTAGTACAGGAGGTGCGTTACTGGCTACATCACCAGATGAAAACAGAAGGGAAAAAGCCTAAATAAAAAGAAACCAAATGTAGCCACATCTAAGTATTGGTAAGCTGCAATATATTACATTGCATACACATTGTGCAGACATATGGGTTGATTTACTAAAGGCAAATAGACTGTGCACTTTGCAAAGTGCAATTGCTCCCTGCAAGTGCAGTTACTCCAGAGCTTAGTAAACAAGGTAAAGTTTCACTTTGCAAAGAATGCCCAATTACATGCAAGGGAAATAAAAAAAAACACAATTTTTTGCTTGCACATGATTGGATGATAGAAGTCAGCAGAGCTTCTGATCATTTACTAAGCTCTGGAGCAACTGCACTTGAAGAGTGCAACTGCACTTTGGAAAGTGCACAGTTTATCTGCTTTTAGTGTATCAACCCCTTAGTCCACTGTTGTCACCACCAGTGGTGGCCCACCCATAAGGAGTGCAGGGGCACCGCCCCCTCCATGTGTCTGGTATCCTGCATGTAGATTAGGGGGCCAGACACATGGATTCCAATGTTTTTTTTTTTTTTTGAAGCAGGTAATTAGAGCCAGAGGCTCTAATAGGCTTCAAAAAAGGGCAAGCACACCCACTTGAATGAATGAATATTCGCTATTGTCTTCCTTATTCTCCTCCCGGCCAATCAGAGACCTGTCACCTGATTGGCCAAAAGGAGAGGTGAACCTATTAGCTGCCTAGGAGGAGGAGGGGGGAGGAGACGCACGGAGGAGAGGAGGGAGCAGGGGAAGCTGCCGCCTAG
This sequence comes from Glandirana rugosa, assembly GCA_018402905.1. Classification (NCBI taxonomy): domain Eukaryota; kingdom Metazoa; phylum Chordata; class Amphibia; order Anura; family Ranidae; genus Glandirana; species Glandirana rugosa. The sequence continues at coordinate 1,385,023 of BLSH010286597.1, read as the reverse complement.
CGCCCGATCTAGATGGGGTAAGTGCAGGACTGGTGACCTGCCCAACCTGAGAGGGGGGGTAGTGGTTGAGGTGTTGTCAGGAGGAACGGGTAACCTGGGTGGCTGTGGGTGCATTGTTTGCCACCCCCCCCCCCCATAAATATACCGCCAGCCACCACTGGTCACCACCAGGATATCTGCTATAAGAAATGGCATGCAGCCAGCACTAGAGTGTACAAAGTAGTTGCAAAGATGATCAGCGCAGATCAGTTGCAATCAGATGCAAAGGAGGATGAACAAAAGGCAAAAACAAGTGTTTTAGTTAAACAAATTTAGCAAGCTAAATATACCATCCAGTTAGATCTACTTTAATCTCCAGAGCTGATGCTGTGGTTCTCTTTGGCCAATAGGACCATTTTTATGGAATGTACTGCCTACTTTCCTGCATGCGCCTTCATTACAGACAGACACTCATATCTACTTATCAGTTTGTTGCATTTCAAAGGGGTTAAAACCTCTTGGCTTTATGTCATCTTGAGGAAGCTCCCCACTCATCTACCACAAATAGGAGAACGTCTCTATTCTTGCTCTACAAATGACTGCTCGAAAAACGTTAGTAACTCCTACACTTTTTTCTTTTCTGCTTAGCGTTAGACACATCATGTGCAGTTATTATAAAACATTACGCTTTATACAGTGTTCTAAATATATCAGCATATGTACAGTATAATAAGCTGAATACAGCATTCATTGGGAGGCTTTGCTGTAGAACAACAATGACATTTGTTAGCCCCATGTTTAGCACTTTGAATAAAAGCGTCTGATCAAACATATATGTTGATTTCTTCGCTTTTGTAAGTAAACAAATTATTAGAGCAGCTAGGAAGGCGAAGACATGAGCACAGTGATAATAATTAGGTCCCACGGGATGCTGTGATGTATCAAGGCTCATATGGTAAATTGGTTATGCCGTCCTCCTGTTTTTCCCCTCCGTGGTTGGCATAGCACTGTGCAGACATATCACGCATTATGCTGTCTGTTACATAGCTACAATGAGAGCTGTCCAAGGTTTCTAATCATGCAGTCTGTGATGAGAAACACATCGTGGGAAGCACACAGAGAACATGTGACGGGTTGTCAAGCATGGGCTGTAATGACGGGGACACATGTTGGGAAAATGATAGCAGTCACACGCCGTCCTGTGTGACAAATATATTTATAAACTATTTCACCCCGGCTGGATGATTTTGTCCATGTTTCAATTTTAACTTGTGATGAGTCTGAACGGACCCCTCTTGTGATATGTAACAATCCATTGTGATGCCCTTTATGAAGTCGTTTGATGTCTTTTAATAGGTGCTTATTGGTCTTTTTTAAAGCAGAACTCCGTAAACAAAAAATATTCAATCACATAGACTTCATGATCCGCTTATGTAAACTTGATTCTTTTTAGCTTTATTTTCTTTCTAGCTTTAGCTTTAGTAAGAAGCAACAATAGCAACAGATCAACTACAGTAGTAGACAACCACCAAGGCTTTATTTACTATGTCGCTTGTGAACCAGGGCCTAGGGCAGCAGGGTAGGTGGGGGCAGTACCAAGCATCAACATGTAAAAATGATGATCATTTATCCCTTTTTTTTTCCCTTTTCTCTGCCTCTTCTAGGAATTTGTAGCTAAATTCAGCAAGAAAGCTGTAGGATGAAGAGTGTGTAGCAGATTTTGAGAGGAGCCAGAAGACTTTATATCAGTGTTTCTCAACCAGGGATCTGTGGTATCTAGGGTTCCTCCTAAGGTTGTTAGGGGTTCCTTGAAGAGTAAGCAGTGATAGATTGATCTCCCACATATACGGACTGCCATTATAAGGAGGCATATGCGTGCACACAGGAGGGTGTGCCAGTTGTGCCTGGGCACACCCTAATCACCCCATGCAGCAGAGAAAGGGGCTGGGAAATCTCTGTCCTCAGTCCCTTTCTCTATCTCAAAATTGAGACATTGGGGGTCTGTTTAGAGTTTAGACCCCTGATGTTTCACAAAAGCTACCCAACGCTCCTAAAACAATTAAAAAAAAACAAATATTATTGTAAATAAAAAAATCCAAATTGCAAAAAAATAAATACATAAATAAAAATAAACTGCTGACTGCTGACACCAATCTCTGCCCTACTGACAAAGTCCACTGCCCTACTGATACTGTCCACTGCTCTACTGACTGACATCATCCACTACCTTATTGGGACAAAGTCCACTGCCCTACGGACACTGTCCATGTTTTAATACATTGTGTGCATTTATTTATAGGAGTGTGTGTGTCTGTATATATATATATATATATATATATATATATATATGTATATATATATATATACAGTCAGATCCATAAATATTGGGACATCAACAATTCTAATGTTTTTGGCTCTATACACCACCACAATGGGGTATTTACATCCAAATCAGGTGAACGGTGTAGGATCAAAAGTAATGGGACAATTGGCTGCTCAGCTGTTCCATGGCCAGGTGTGTGTTATTCCCTCATTATCCCATTTACAAGGAGCAGATAAACGGTCCAGAATTCATTTCAAGTGTGCTATTTGCATTTGGAATCTGTTGCTGTCAACTCTCAAAATGAGATCCAAAGAGCTGTCACTATCAGTGAAGCAAGCCATCATTAGGCTGAAAAAACAAAACAAACCCATCAGAGAGATAGCAAAAACATTAGGTGTGGCCAAATCAACTGTTTGGAACATCCTTAAAAAGAAAGAACGCACCGGTGAGCTCAGCAACACCAACAAAAATGGAAGACCATGGAAAATAACTGTGGTGGATGACCGAAGAATTCTTTCCCTGGTGAAGAAAACACCCTTCACAACAATTGGCCAGATCAAAAACACTCTCCAGGAGGTAGGTGTATGTGTGTCAAAGTCAACAATCAAGAGAAGACTTCACCAGAGTGAATACAGAGGGTTCACCACAAGATGTAAACCATTGGTGAGCCTCAAAAACAGGAAGTCCAGATTAGAGTTTGCCAAACAACATCTAAAAAAGCCTTCACAGTTCTGGAACAACATCCTATGGACAGATGAGACCAAGATCAACTTGTACCAGGGTGATGGGAAGAGAAGAGTAGGGAGAAGGAAAGGAACTGCTCATAATCCAAAGCATACCACCTCAGTGAAGCATGGTGGTGGTAGTGTCATGGCGTGGGCATGTATGGCTGCCAATGGAACTGGTTCTCTTGTATTTATTGATGATGTGACTGCTGACAAAAGCAGCAGGATTAATTCAGAAGTGTTTTGGGCAATATTATCTGCTCATATTCAGCCAAATGCTTCAGAACCCATTGGGCGGCGCTTCACAGTGCAGATGGACAATGACCCGAAGCATAGTGCAAAAGCAACCAAAGGGAAAGAAGTGGAATGTTATGCAATGGCCAAGTCAATCACCTGACCTGAATCTGATTGAGCAGGCATTTCACTTGCTGAAGACAAAACTGAAGGGAAAATGCCCCAAGAACAAGCAGGAACTGAAGACAGTTGCAGTAGAGGCCTGGCAGAGCATCACCAGGGATGAAACCCAGCATCTGGTGATTTGCAACCAAGTATTAAAAAGTGAAAGTTTGATTTATGATTGTTAATCTGTCCCATTACTTTTGGTCCCTTAAAAAGTGGGAGGCACATATACAAACTGTTGTAATTCCTACACCGTTCACCTGGTTTGGATGTAAATACCCTCAAATTAAAGCTGAAAGTCTGCAGTTAAAGCACATCTTGTTTGTTTAATTTCAAATCCATTGTGGTGGTGTATAGAGCCAAAAAGATTAGAATTGTGTCAATGTCCCAATATTTATGGACCTGACTGTATACACACATGTGTGTAGGCTATGCACACCTATGCAAGGAGGCAATTTTCCACTTACCCCCATTGTAGTGGGGACATTTCTACACTGGCCACGAATGTTAGAGGACACCACAATCTTTACTGCCTGCCTTTCTTTTCTGTAGTTATTAATGTCAAGAACATTATTGATAATAATTTTGTGGTGGGTTTATAACACAATTATCTGTGATGGGTGTCAAATATACTAGGCACGGCACATTACTTCTTTTTTTTTTTTAAACACTTTCCTCAATCTATTGATCATGCTAATATACTATATCATGAGCTGCCGTTATCCATTTTAGCAGGGGTCCCTAAAAAATATGTATCTTAAAGTTGATCTCCAGCTTTAATTGAAGTGTGAATAGCTTGGACCAAGCTGGTCAAAATTAACTACTACCTTTACTAACAGATGCAGCAGCTGGAAGCGCTGAGTAAACTGTACGTAGCCTCTGCTACATGATGTGTTCCACAAGTGTATAGGAACTTCCCGTCCCTCTCTCAGAATAAAATCTAGCCACCAGGAGCTATGTATTCTCTGATGGTAAAAAGGTAGAGAAAGGCTGTTATAAATAATTTGCTGGAGAAAATTGGATCCATGCTTTGCTATTTTTTTTTGCCTTCCTCTGGATCAACTGTGGGCATAGGATTGTGTATAAGGGATTGTATTTTTTTTTCTTTGCTTTTATTGATTGAACTAGATGGACTTGTGTCTGTTTTCAACCAGACTAGCTGTGTAACTATGCAAACATAAAACCATCTCATCTTTCTCTTGTTCATCGGTCTGTACAACTAAAACATAGCTGTGAGTATAAGCAGACAGCATGTTTTACAAACATAACTGCATGATGCAAAGGCTGGAAATTATACAAAAGAGCATCATCATTCAAGTTTGTCTAAAAATAGACCAGCTAGTGTCCAATTATAGCAGCTAGATGGGGAAGGGGAGAGCTGACTGGAGAAATAAACTACATATTGTGTAATGCTGCTGCCCAACCCCAGCAGCATCAATTTGCAGAGAGGTTATTTTCCCGGTCATGGTCTACATTGCTATAGAATATTACCACACCTGGAAACTTTTGAAAATCATAATTCCTAAGACTGGAGGTAGCGTAAGGGGGTTGAATGGTGGGATGTGCTCAAAAAAGGTAGCAAGCAATTCATTCCTGATGGGGGCTATTGAGGTACCGTGTGGACCGGATTTGGGCAGAAAGATTATGTGAATATGTATTGAGTGTTTAATCTTGGATGTGAATTCCATTCATCCATTGGTACACATTCTTTTTTCAACTCTTTGATTGTGGGCTCATACTCTGCACTATTTATTGAAGCAACAAATTGATCCAGTGGGCCCCTTTCTAAGCTGCATTTGCCCTGAAGTGGTACCTCTTTCTGTGGCTGGATCTGGATGTCTTTCCTCCTCTTCCTTGTTATTAGCTCTGTGCATATATCACTAATCCCTGAGGAAGCCTCTTGGCGTAGCACGTAGAGATCCCAACTAGTGATTTACTACTGACTTCAGTATCTGGCTGTGCACATGGAAGATTTTCACTTCACCCATCTATCTACATAGTACATGTCTAAAGGGCCAGTGGACGCAGGTTTCCATATATTTTTACCTTTATCAAGTTGGGGAATGCAGTGTATATATAGCCAAATTCATTTTTGGATATGTTTTATAGAATCAAATGTTATATATTGATGTTGATAATAAACTTATGTATATTTTTTTGAGTGCTCACTTCTTTGGTTTGAGGTTATAGATGGCAACCATGAAAGTCCTGTGTTTTTCTTTTTTTCTGATGGTGGGATGGGCTTATTATGGTGCATGTAGAGGACTATGCCGAATGGTGGGTATGATGAAATTGCGCTGAGAGTGGGTGCGGCTTAGGGTTCCGTTTCTACAATAAAATACATATCAATATAAAAAACACAGTGCTGTTTTATAGGCTGTAAAGGAACTACCATTACCAAGGAGAATATGTATATATGAAACGAAAATAAACAATGAAAATAAATGCACAAGCCTCGCACACCTTCCAAGCCCTTTTTGGTTTTCATAAACTTTTGATCAAGAGGTTCTGCAGCTGAATTTTCTGTTCAAATAGTAACAAAAACGAGTGTTTTGCTTAGAGTCTATGGATGAAGTAAATACTAAATTAAAAAAAAAAAAATAGTTATTTTTGTCTTTCAGTACAGATATTTATTGCTCTTTAGGTAGACCCAATATATTCATCAATTTATTCTTCAACATTAATCAAATAGCAAATTACCTAACGATAACACTTAGCTTAGCATGGATGGAGGAATCTCAATTAGATTTATCTTGTGCGGCTCTTAAGCAGAACAAGATAAATGTATACGTGCATGGCTAGCTTTAGATATTACAGTTTTTATAGAGGTCTATAAGTCGGACCAAAAAGAGGTACAACTGAGGAGGAAAAAGGTGATGTTGTTTCCTAAAGGAGAGCAGCCTGTCCAAATAAGGGACAACGTGGAGCTATGCCATGCTTTCTTTACAGTAAAAGGCGTTGCCTGGTCTACAGCCATAGTGATGATATTAAAAATTCTTTTTATCATAAAAGGTAAGCAATATTTCAGTATTGGATACTGAATAGAGTTGAGCGAACTTCTAGAAGTCCGGGTTCTGCTGGTTCTGCAGAACTTCGGGACAAAGTCCGGGTCCGGGTCCGGACAGAACCCGAACTTTGTCCCGAACCCAACAGGGCTTCAAGACGTCTTGGTCGTCTTGGGCCTGAAGATCTTCAAGCGAGTTGAGATAAGTCATAGGTTATGACTTTATAACGAATGGAAAATACTATTTTTCTTAAAAATTATAGTAGTGATACCGACATCTGGTCCGTTGCGGAAAATGACATTTCTTTCGTACCGTATCGAGGTGCAACAGGGAATAAACCTGTCCGACGAGAGGAAATCCTTTGTTGTAGTGGAAAAAGGAGGAGTCAACATGGAGAAAAACCAGGCTGAATATCTGGAGATATTTTTGACATTATAGATTTCGATCGGTACGTGCATATGTAAATAGAACAAGACGAATTCTCGGCGTGTTCT
>BLSH010286597.1:1342306-1366911 GCA_018402905.1 Glandirana rugosa | reverse complement strand
CCTGCTGGTTAGCTTTGCCATACACTTCTATTATATCCTGCAGGTGTGGTTCACTTTCTGAAAGCGCACCAAACCCACAGGTAATAACAGAAGTCTATGGCTCAGTGCAAAGTCATCACAAACATGGCCACCCCCTATTGTCTGAGGAAGGAGCACGAATGCTCAGAACGCGAGCACCTCCCACTCCACCCTGCACCCGTTAGTGACGTCAGCGTTGGTTCCTGAACCCCATCTGAGTCTCTGGAGGTGCTGGAAGCCACCAGCTCAGCCAGTACCAGTGGCCACCAGTGTTCCCTGCCTGCAGCCCGTCCTTCTGAAAGGAGTGGATGAAACTCTACACAGGGCCTATTGCCACACATGCGCTGACAACGCTTTTATCTTGTGAGTTGCCATTTGTCTTTTTAATAAAGATGTTTTTATACTGCTGCACTTAGATTGGCGCTGCTCTTTTTCTGTTCTATGTCCGCACAGAGTTCCTTCTAGCTCTTTTCAGAGCCTGCAGCTATCTAAAGCCATCATTTAGACACCTTGGACTTTCCACCCATGGTCCACGGATGACAGTGTGATCCAGTGCCCCCACATTCTCTCCATCCAGCTCCCAGGGAGCACAAGAGGTTACATGTTTGTCTTATGGCTCAGTGCAGGTAACCCCTAGGTGCACTGTACTGCACCTGCAGACCAGTTTAAAAGCAGCCCAGTAATCATTGCAGAACAGACATGCCCATATATGCACTGTGATTTTAGTAACATACTTACCTTTAATAACCGTCTTACATTCAGGTATCGCCAGCTGTTGCTATCCCAGGCAGAGTGCATTTGGTATCATTTTGCATGTGACAGGAGGCAGCGCTATACAGGAAGCATCAGCTTATATGGCTCTGCTCTGCAGCCCCTTGCTTCTTCTACCACCAACTTCATTCACAACCCTGATACTCTGGTACGGCGGGTCGGAACCAATGATCTGGGCTTGCCAACCAGCCATCCCAGAGCAGGAGGTCGTGGGCCACATCAGAGCACTCCACGGGCCACATGTGGCCCCCGGGCCACTGGTTGGGCACCCCTGCCATAGTCCTTACTCCCTAGTTTATCTCAGGAGCGAACAAGAGAGGGTAACTATGTTTCTATATACAGTGAGACCATGGGGAAACAAATGTAGCCACCTTCTAAAAAGAGATCAGATCACAGCAGCAAAAGAATAGGAATTTGTAGATTTGGAGGAGATTAAAAGAAGGTCCTTGTTTGACTTAAGCTGGTTGAAACCCTAAAAAAAAAAAAAAAAAAGAGGTCCAGTTCCCTTATAGCTTTATTGCAGGGTAAACAGCACAGTGCGTGTGCTGTCTAACCTGTGCCTCTCAAAGCTGTAAAAAAAACTTGGTTGATCCTGCCTGTTCCTGTGTCCCCCTCTGTGTGCTGACCACAGTAATTATGTTCGCTGATCCTTGATACTGTGGTCAGTTTAAATGCTTCCATCATCCCGCTGCTCTCCTCTCCCCCTCCCTGCCTGTCAGCTCCTGTGTGTGTGTGGGCCGCCCCCTCCCCTCTCCTCCTACCACTATTAATAGCTGGCAGTACAGTTAAATAAAGATTGCTGCCTTCCTCTTTCTTGTATGAAGCCATCCTACATTGTGTAAATGTTAGTGTAAAATGAAGCCTCTAAATACCTTATCTCCGACTGCTCTGCTCCTCCGATCTAAAGGCTACAGTGGGAGGGGCTGAGTGGACACAGCAGTGGTCATGTGACCTCCCCAACTAACATCAGGGGGGATCTCGGCCCCTCCCGCTGTAGCCCTTAGATCAGAGGAGGAGAGCGGCCGGAGGTCACGTGACTGGCCAGAAAAGATCGGAGATAAGGTATTTACAGGCATTGTTTTAACAAACTTTTTCACAATGTAGGATGACTTCATAAAACAGAGGGGCTGGCTATGTTTTTTTTTTTTTACTTTACAACCACTTTAATAATACATACTTGAATAGTGAGTTTAGTGTCACTTTAATGTTCGCTACAAATACACATTGCCGATGTGTTTTTTTTTTTTTTTAAATTAAAGTGGATGTAAACCCTCACATTTACAAAGTAGAGTGAACAGCCTCAGATGATACACAGAGATGAAACAAATCCTCCTACGTAAGTTGTACATGTATATCTGCTCTCTTCAGCTTTATATAGTGTGTATAAAGTGCACATTGTGTTCAATTTTCACTTCCTCGTTCAGCAGTAGCGGTGGATGGAAGACAGCTGATTGAAGGAAAAGCACACACCGCCTTCCACATAGGCAAGATACTTTCAGAGCTCTGCTGTGAGTAGAGCAGCTTTCTGCTAATCTATTTAAAGCACCCACCCTGACACAAAATTCAGCCTGGTTTTATTACATCTATCGGAGAACTTGTGAGAAGTTATCATGCTGATAACAGAAGAATGAAGCAGCAGAAAGCCACGGTACTTAGGGCTTTGAAGAGAGATAAGAAAACACTGAAGATATATGTGCCCAGCTCAAATTTCATGAATGGGGTTTACATCCACTTTTAACACTTGCTCACCAGCCGCCGTTGTTATACGGCGGCAGGCCGGCTCTCTTGCGGGAATTGCCACAACTGTATGGTTGTCAGTGCACGAGCTATTGTGAGCGCACATGCGCCCGCTGCGTGCTGCAGGAGCGTGCCTGAGGGTCCTGTGGACTCGATGTTCGCCGGCAACCCGCAATCGCCTTGTACAGAGGCAGAACGGGGATCTGCCAATGTAAACAAGGCATATTCCACCAGTGGACATGTCAGAGATCTGCTGCTCCCAGTCACTGGGAGCAGTGATCTCTGTCATGTTCCTGCCAGTCCATCTACCCTACAGTTAGAATACACTGAGGGAACACACTTAACACCTTGATCGCCCTCTAGAGTTAACCACTTCCCTGTCAGTGTCATTTTTACACTGATCAGTGCATTTTTATAGCACTGATGAATGTAATAATGTCACTGGTCCCCAAAAAGTGTCATTTTGGGTCAGATTTGTCCACCACAATGTCACAGTTCCTCTAAAAATTGCAGATTGCCGCCATTACCAGTAAAAACAATAAAAAATAAATAAAAGTTCTTAAATCTATCCCGTAGTTCTTCAAAATTGTCGCTCTTTTTTTGTTTATAAAAAAAAAATAAAAACTACAGAGGTGATCAAATACCACCAAAAGATCTATTTGTGGGAAAAAAAGGACATCAATTTTGTTTGGGTACAGTGTCGCACAAACTCGCAATTGCCAGTTATAGCGACGTAGTTCCGAATATCAAAAAATGGCCTGGTCAGGAAGGGGGTAAGTCCTTCCGGGGCTGAAGTGGTTTATGCTTACTCCTGTAAAATGTACATATTCATGTGTCGTGAAGACTAATGTATCACATGCTGCATTTGTAAAGGTTATTTAATTCTTTTGACAAAGCAGATGAAAATGATTTAATGGTGTGTAGGTACTAAAGAAGTTGACACTGTTCACTTTGCAATGTGAACATTCAGTGAGCTTAGTAAAAAAAAGTAAAGCTGTGTTCATTTGCAAAGACATGCTGTAGGTAAATTGGCTCCTGTCTAAATTGGCCCTAGTATACTGAATGTATGAATGTGAGTTAGGGACCTTAGAATGTAAGCTCCTTGAGGGTAGGGACTGATGTGAATGTACAATGTATATGTAAAGCGCTGCGTAAATTGACAGCGCTATATAAGTACCTGAAATAAATAAATAAATAAAATTTGAAAACCTCATCATGTACATGTTAAAAAAAACATGATTTTTGCTTGAACTATTTGGAGCATTCACTGATCTTTTAGTAAATCGGTTACATTGTGCCATATGCATTAAGTATAACTAAAGGCAAAATGCTTTCAGATAGAGTTCAGATAAATTGGAGATGGATTAGAACATCTGTCAGGTTTTCTTTACTGTCTGTGCCCCTGTTAGGGAGATTCATGCCTTCTATTTGTCCTGTTTAAAAATCCTAATTTGTGGGTTGTCACCAGAACTGGAAGAAAAGGAAAATTTTCCAATGGGGACATTAGTTCGGATGATAACCAGGGATGCTCTCACTTTGGAGGGATTTTCTCTCACTTCCTGCTTTGGTTATAGGACAGGAAGTGAAAAAAATCTCCCAGATAGGAGACAGGTGGCTAAAAAAAAAACTGACAGGGGTTATAAATATCTCTTTCTCTATCCAAAATGGGAAAAAAAATGTCTTTAGCTTATTTAATTAAACTCTGCAGAGTTCAATAACGTTTTAAAGCGCACTAGTTCATGGCAACCATTTAGAATTCAGATTATAAACAGAATCTATTTGCGGTGGGTTTAATACTTATTGAACTTTGTATTGCTACATTGAATGAGCACTATAAGGTATACTTTTCATTTATCTGGTAAGTCCAACAGTATGCGTGCTTTTTTCTCAAGCTGATTCAACTGCAAACCTATTTAACCCTTTGTCTGATCTGATGTTCAGGAATGCAGAATCCCAAAATGCTCCTTGGTTTGTTTGCACATTGTGTCTGTGGCCACTAGAGGGCAGTTGAGAACAGTCATCTCGGCTCTCATGCAGTTTTATGGATCAGTTTTGTTTTGTTGGACTTCTCTAAAAGTAGAAGTGTTATCCTGATATGGTGGATAAAAGCATAGTGAAATTACAATGCTAACATAAAATCTTTTTACACTGCCATTTTGTGCTTTATTGTGCTGTAGTTTGGTACGTGTTCATTTCCAGACTACTTTTTACATGAAATCAATATGGGTAGTGACAAGTGCTGGTTACTAGCTTAGGCTGGACGGCTCACTTGAGGATATTATTAAAGGAAGCATCAAAATGGTTTTATTTCTTCCCTGAACATCTCCATAGAGATGAATGAGGATACTTGCACAATATGTACTTGTCAGACTGACACTAGGAAATATACCAATCAATAGGCATTCAGTTAGATTGCCAAGTGCTATACGTGTTTCAGGTTCTTCAGTCTGGTGCTATAAAATTGAGTTTTGACCTGTAAATTGTATAATCAAGGCTGTATTGCAGATCAAAAAGCAGGAGCGGTACCCTCTCATCATACACCTGCCAGTAATTTACGGAGGTACCAAAATAACCATGGGTGGGCTGTAGTGCTTAGGAAGAACAACAGAAGTGTATTTGTTCAAAAGAATTTCCCTCTTGAATATCATAGAAATTCATTTTTTTCTCAATTTTCAGGATTATTTAGAAATGAAATCCGGTTGCTGTGTGATTTATTTCACCCATCCCTATTGTAGTGGAACATATCTATATTCAAAATGTAAAATCATATATTCATTTCTGCATTGCATTTCAATTATTTTTAGCCTACTTCTATTAATTATTTGAAAGGGGTTGTAAAGGCAGAGGGTTTTTTTTATCTTAATACATTCTATGCTTTCAGATAAAAAACCTTCTGTGTGCAGCAGCCCCCCTAATACTTACCTGAGCCCCATATTGGTCCAGCAATGTTGCATGAGAGTCTCGGCTGTCTGGGACTCTCCCTCCTCATTGGCTGAGACAGCAGCAAGCGCCATTGGCTTCCACTGCTGTGAAAGTCAGTGAGCCAATGAGGAGAGAGAGGGGGCAGGGCCAAGCTGTGGCTCCATGTCTGAATGGACACACAGAGCAGAGCTTGGGTGCCTCCATAGAAAACTGCTTGCTGTGGGGACACTCGGCAGGAGGGAGGGGCCAGGAGTGCCGGCAAGGGACCCAAGAAGAGGAGGATCTGGGCTGCTCTGTGCAAAACCACTGCACAAAGCAGGTAAGCATGACATGTTTGTTAACCACTTGCCCACCATCATTTGATGGCTGCAGGTCGGCTCTCCTGCACAAATCGCCGTAGCTTTACGGCAGTGCTTTAACCACTTCCACCCTGCCTACAGTATAATTGCTGCGGCAGTGTGGACGTGTCCCGCAAGTCGCCGTAAATAGATGGCGATTTGGGGAGTAGCCACTAGGGGGTGCCCGCAGTACTCCGGAGGAGTGTGCCCGTGGCTAGCCGATGTCCGCCGGCCAGCCGTGATGAGTGGCCACAGCAAAAGAACGGGGAACACGGCGGTTCCCCGCTCTGTCAGTGCGGGTATAGGAGATCTACTGATCCCGGTCACTGGGATCAGTTAGATCTCTTATGCCCATGGTAGCCAAGCCCCCTCACAGTTAGAACACATGCAGGGAACACAGTTAACCCCTAGATCTCCCCCTGCAGTTTAACCCCTTCACTGCCAAAGACATTTATACAGTAATCAGTGGATATTTACATTTCTGATTGCTGTATAAATGTCATTGGTCCCAAAAAAGTGTCAAAATGGTCCGATATGTCCACTGCAATATCGCAGTACCACTAACAATCGCAGAGTGCCGCTATTACTATTAAAAAATAAAAAAAATGAAAACCCCAAAAATTAATTCTCATCATCCGTAAACGCGGCAACTTTTGCGCAAACGCAGATTGCGATTTTTTTTTTTACCAAAACTATGAGGAAGAATATAAATCGGCCAAAACCGATGAAAAAAAAGTTTTATTATACTTTTTTTTGGATTTTGATTTTAGCAAAAAGTAAGAAAAACTGGGTTTTTCTTGCAAAATTGTTTCTCTTTTTTTGTTTATAGCAGCAATCAGAAATGATGCAGAGGTGATCAAATACCACCAAAAGAAAGCTCTATTTGTGGGGAAAAAAGGAAGCAAATTTTGTCAGTTAAAACGACGCAGTGCCGAATCGCAAAAAGTGCTCTGGTCCTAACCTGAGAAATCCTTCCGAGGCTGAAGTGGTTAAGAGACTGCAGGGGGCCGAGATGTCCACCGGCTACCCACGATCGCTCCTCACAGAGCCAGAATGGGGATATGTTCATGTAAACAAACGGATCTCTGTTCTGACAGGGTAGTGGAGAGAGATCTGCTGCTCCCAGTGATCAGGAGCAGCTTTCTCTCTCCACTCCCAGTTACTACACTCCCCTCACAGTTAAAAACACCTACCTAGGGAACACTTAACCCCTTCATCGCCCCCTGGTGTTAACCCCTTCCCTGCCAGTGACGTATACAGTGGGATGCAGCCTGGGCTTTACTAGCCACCGTGGCAGGGTTGGTTCCGGACTGGATTTTCGGGTCCACTGAAGTCCATGCTCAGCTGTAGTTTAAATGATCAGGAAAAGAGCAAGGGTTTGCTCTGCCCTGGGACTCTCAGAGCGATCAGCCTGAGAGAGCTGACACACGGAGCTTTGTACTAAAGAAAGGTTTGCACTTACTTGGTTTTGTGGGTGTCTGGGAGAAGCCCTACACCGCTCACAGAATCAGTGGCTATTTTTAACTCTGATCGCTGTATAAATGTCAGTGGTCCCAAAAAAGTGTAAAAAATGTCCGATATGTCTACCGCAATATCGCAGTCCCGCTAAAAATTGCAGTTCGCCGCCATTACTAGTAAAAAAAAATAATAATAAAAATGCCATAAATTTATTCCCATAGTTTGCAGATGCAATAACTTTGCGCATCCCAATCAATGTACGCCTATTGCATTTTTTTTAACAAAAATATGTAGAAGAATACATATCAGCCTAAACTGAGAAATACATTTTTTTAAATGTATTTATTTATTTTTGGATATGTATTATAGCAAAAAGTTAAAAAATATATATTGTTTTCAAAATTGTTGCTCTCTGTTTATAGCGCAAAAAATAAAAAACGCAGAGGTGATCAAATACCACCAAAAGAAAGCTCTATTTGTGGGAAAAAAAGGACGCCAATTTTGTTTGGGTACAACATCGCACGGTTGTCAATTGTCAGTTAAAGCAACACAGTGCCATATCGCAAAAAACTGCTCTGGTCAGGAAGAGGGCAAATCCTTCCAGGGCTGAAGTGGTTAATATCACTTCAAGTCTATATACAGTACTAAAGCTGGCCAAAGATGGATCGAATTTTGAGCCATGTGTGGCCGCTCCCACTCGAGTTTTGTCGAATGGGAATGTTGGCAAATTTTTCTTGATCAGCATCTGCAACCAATGGGCTGCAACTGCTGTTCAGTGTATTCTGACTGCAGGGACTCCCAGTTGTCAGAATACAATGTCTCAGAGGGGGGGCTCCTCCATCCAACTTGCTTGTGTGGATCGAGGAATCCATTCATTTTTTCTCAGTCAGTTTGCTGCCTGTTTGGATAAAAATGAGTAATCTATGACCAGCGCTGTTTTGTGAAGATCCCCACAAATTTACTTTTTTTAATTCTATATTATGTATTCACTATGCCCTGTAGGTATGTGCTGCTGTGTCACAGACTTCACAGAGCCTGCCTTCAGAACTACAGAGGTGTTGAGCGGAGGAGTTTTAGGAGGTGGAGTCAGTGCAGCATGGTACCATGGGATATGTAGTCCTTAGAAAGTGAAAGTAAGCAGCAGAGAAGCTGCAAAGCATGCAAGGAATCTAGGAGGTTGTGGAAAGCAATGGCAGCAGACAGGCAGTACGTTTTTAAGCCTATATTGGATTGTCAATAATAACAGTTGTTTGTATTGTTATTACAATGCTGATGTTCTAAAATGAAAATGTAAGACCATAGACCTCCTATACGTAAAATTTGAAAAAGGGCATACAGGCAGGGCTTTTATTGCAGAAGAGGCATACTATATTTCTTCTGCAATAAAGACTCCCTACCTGTTTGGGATTTGGAATCATGGGCAAAATTGCCGCAATTCTGCCCCGATTCCAAATCTCAATTGCAATTGGTACAAAACGAACAATGTGCGTTTGGATGCCATTCATTCTGAATGGCACTGCAAACATGTTGAAATTTTTCTGCGACTGTCACGAAACAGATTTATGCTGCAATCACTGCAAAATATTACTTTAAAAATCATGTGAACCATGTTGCCCAAAAATGAGCAGGAGCTTCTTTTAGGCAACAAATGTACATAGGGCGGCTCTTTGAAGTGAATGGGCTGCCGTAATCGCGAGTGGGAACGCAAGTTCCCACTATGCAAAGTGTGAATGGGGCTTACGTGTTGTGTCATCTCAGCATGGTCAATCAAGATGGCTAAAGAGTCCAAAGGAGGTAAACCATGTGAAGATGTCAGCATCAGAATAAGAGGTCATAGACATCACATCACTGAATGGGAAAGTATAGTTCTGCTTTACAAAAACAATACTAATGTGTGGTGCCCTTTAAAATGTACAATAATATGTGGCCGCCCCTTTAAAAGTGAAAAAACATCACCTAACTAAAAACCTATGTAAATAAAAGGAAGGTGCTCACATAAACTCAGCATAAACTTGTGATTGACGTGAATACTTAATATTCAGTGATTATACAACAATGAGTATACAAAATATGATGAAAATATTTGAATAAAAGTCCAATGTGACAATCCCTAACACCAATATTTGTTGCAATGATTGGATTCTGTTAATCTTCACCACTAGTGCTCAGAGGGTGCATGTGAACTCACCAGAGGTGTTTGACCCCTTGTTACAGGTAGGTCAAATTGCCCTTGTGACACTAGAAGCTGGCATTCCTCTGATATAAAGCTCCACTGCTTTAGGATAAGAAGCTCATGGGGAAAATGACTCCACAGGAAACAGGATTAAAAAGTCCCATAATGCAGTAGTTTTTATTGTATTGCTGTTAAAAACATATAAAATCAGTTTCACTCCCATGTATTAGTGCTGTGACGTTATGTGAGGCGCGGTGGTAGATGGACACTATCTGTCGCCTCGTATGTGTTCATTTGGAATGGACTAAAATGGGATCCGGCCCAGGCTTTATTAACCACCGTGGCAGGGTTGGTTCCGGACTGGATTTTTGGGTCCACTGGAGTCCATGCTCAGCTGTAGTTTAAATGATCAAGAAGAGAGCAAGGGTTTGCTCTGCCCTGGGACTCTGAGAGGGATCAGCCTGAGAGAGCTGACACACAGAGCTTTGTGCTCTGGACTAAAGAAAAGTTTGCACTAACTTGGTTTTGTGGGTGTCTTGGAGAAGCCCTACACCGCTTAGAGAGGTATGCTGACATGTTTAGTTAGAGCCTGGATGGCAAGGATTTATTTTATGTTTTGTTTGTTTTGAAATGCAACCTTTTTACCAATAAACCTGGCTGCAAGCCAGATTTAAAGAAACTGCTGCCTCAACTGCCTTTTTCCCAGAAAAGGTGATCCCCACAAGAGCTAATCCCTCACAGTGCCCATGCACCGGCATTGTAGTGTATGGCTTGTGCAGATATTGAATTGCTTCTCCAAGGTTAGCAAGTGATCTAAGCCTTGTTCTGACTAGCCAGCCTGGAAGTGATGTCACTCGGAACCCAGAAGTGAAGGATCAGCCCTCCGACATGTGTTTCACCATAAAGGTGTCTTCCTGAAGACCCCAATTTCTCCCCTGCCCTTCACACCATCTAACCAAGCACAGATCAGCTTGGTTAGATGTGTCCCCTGGCTGTACTGGCAAGGAAATAGTGGATCTAAAACCAGATGTGACATCACTTCCAGTTTCATTGTTTGCATGTCAGATTGAGGCATGGATTTGCCTCAGTCTCACAGCAATCTCTCTCCCCTAGCCAGCAGTTGTGTTCATGGGCTATGGTAAGTGTGAGAAAGCCCGGGAATCACAGCAGGAGGGGGCCGTCATTGGGGGGGGGGGCTACACAAAATCCACAAAGGCTGATATCAGCTACTGCAGTAGGTAAAGTGCTGCATAAATTGTCAGCAGCATAAAAAAAAATAAAAATGTATTTTTGGCAAAAGAATAATTATCAAAATAATTAACCATTAACTGAAATAATTAGCAAGCTTGTAGATTTGATGCAAAGACAGACACAAAAATAAAGTGAGTTTAACCGATTGATAGACAGACTTAACTGATAACTGCAGTATGTATAAATGATGGGAGATGTGGCTTGCAGACACTAGTTTCAGTAAACTGTTAAAGTGTCACTAAACTCACATCATAAAAATCTATCAATAAATGGTGTATTACATGCTGTTCATACTCACTCAGTCACTATGAGATGCATTTACTGTGTTCTGCAAAAAACGAGTTGATCCTGCTGCTCTCTATCTCCACCTTCTGTTCTTGTCCCCAATTTAGGGGATTTTGCAGTTGTGGTGGCAACTCTGCACATGCTCAGTTTTCAGTGAGTTTCCATGCTGAGCATCTCCTCCCTATCACATTTGAGCAGCCCATGTGACTATAGAGTCACACATGTGGGCATATACACAGTGGTAAATGACAGCCCACTCACTCACTCCTCCTCCATGCCTGCTAACCAGCTAAACACAATGGGGTGGGATATTAAATAGAAACATAGAAAAGTGATGGCAGAAAAAGACAAGACAAAGAGAGTTGTCCACCGAGTCTGCCCATTAAATTTCCCATAACTTGTGGAGGCTTCACCTCCCTCTTATTCTAAGACATAGGCTGGAAGGACATGGCACAGCCTGTGACTGACTGGCAGAAATCTGCCCACACCATGTTATTGCCAAAAAATAATAATGATTTAATATCAAATAAATATTTGTATGACAATTTAAACCAGTTTATTGATATTAATTTCTTATTTTCACTTTGTATTTCAAAGGCTGTTTTTTATTTTGAGCATGTGACCAGCAGCAGAGGACTAGAAGCTCCTTCTGCTTACATTTTCCTGCAGACAGGCTGGGAAAGAGCTAGAATAAAAGGTACTTAGATTTTATTATTGAATTAAAATAATTACAGTGCCATTATTCATATATAGAAATAGAACAAAGTTAAATTAAACAGTGTGTTTTCAGTATCACTTTATTGGCCAATGAAGACTACAGTCTTTATTGAATCTGGAGTGGGTGGGATATGCATGCCTAAAGGTAGAGAAGGAGACAGCCCTACAGATTTGGGTAGGAAGTCCCAAAGAAAAGCAGAGGCTCTGGGGAAGCCATGAAGGAAAGAGTTGACAAGGGAGATAGAGAGCAGGAGGTCTTGAGGGAAGCAGAAAGGATGGTTTGGGTAATATTTGGAGATAAAGTTGGTGATGTAGCTGGGGACAGGCGTGTGGATGACTTTGTATGGTGTTAGAATTTGGAATTTTATACATTGGACAATTGGAAGCCAATAGAGGAGGGATTTGGAAAGAGGGGAGGCGGCCACTGAGTGGTTGGTAAGGTGGATGATTCTGGAAGCAACCTTAATGATTGACCAAAGGGGGGGTAGCTTGGGTAAAGGTGGGCCAGCAAGGAGGGAGCTGCAATAGTCAAAGCAGAACATATAGCAAGAAGGGAGTAAACTAGTAGGTTTGTAGTGCCTTTGTGAAGAAGGGGTGAATGGTAGAAATACAACAGAGGTGAAGGTAGCAAGATTTGGACAGTGATTAGATGTGGTGCTGAAAGGACAGGTAGAGGTCTTTATTTTATCTATTTTTTAAAAATATATATTAGTTAATTTAATTAATTGGTCTTTAATTAAGCTATAGCTAGATTAAATGGTGGCGTTTTATGTCTGCTGGAAATTCGACTTTGATACTCTTATTTTCGGCTATATTTTATAGTTTAAGTAGCAAGAATATATGTTTGAGATCGTGAGCCCTTCCAGAAGCAGAGACTGATTCTTAAGTGTCAGATAATCGCTTAATTGATTTCTCTCTTTGTGTGTATTTTAGCTTGGGAATGAGGTGTTTTGCTCAGGCACACTGCACTTTGCACAAAAAATAGCACCTTTAAAATGGCAATAGATCAGTGAGAAAAGTAGACTTAGCCCTTGTGGCTGCAGTATGCAGTCTCAGAAAGCTTTTCCATGTTTTAGCTTAGCAGTTACGGTATATCCGCAGGCAGGGTTTGTGAATTAAAAGGCTGGACCTGTGCTAGCATGAGGGAGCCCAGTGAAGTGGAAAATAATTAAAGTGACAAGTTGTGTTATTCTGATCAAAAGTGCTGAAGGCAAATAACCCTGACAGCTCCTCCGTTTATTCAAGGCCTTCTTAATGAAGGACAAGGGCATGGCGAGGAACTGTGCTTTCTGCATGAAGATTCTGCTTTTGGGTTTCCAAATGCTATTTTGACCTAAATCTGTTAAAATACCAAAGGTTAAAACTACAGATAGTACAGTCAGAAAGGCAAAGTGGTGATTGATTTAATCATACAATGTACTGTAAATTGCTCTTCTTAAAAAATATTTTGTAGTATGCTATAACCTCTATGTCTTAGTTTGCCCACAGACAGTCTGATAATTACAAGTAATGCTTTTGGTTTAGAGCACTGCCTGGGATTATTGGTCGGTAATCAGCAAAAGGCAAAAATTAATGCTTCAGTCATTTGAAGGCACTTGCTATCTCAATTCTTCATTTTCTACAAGTGGGATGCAATTATTTTCTCCACTATTTAGAAAGAGTAAAAGATTTAACCACTTGCCTTCTGGCCATTGTATCTAAATGGCTCTATTGTGCAACTATTGTGCACTTTTGCACAATAGCTACTTTTTGCACTTCTGGTAGATGCCAAACTGCATTTCGTTGTTATGTACCTGTACAATGCAATGACAATAAAATTATATCTATCTGTATCTAACTAAGTGACATGGAGGAGTTTGACTCTTTTGAAAAAGTGCCGTACAATGTGTAGTACACCCCCTAAGGAGTTGCAGATTCATTTGGATCCCTCACTCCTGCACAGCCAGGCACATCAAATTTTCACAGGCACTCCATGAAAACCACAGAAAACAGTCTGTGGCTTTGTTTCTGATGTATTAAGGGTTAATAACTTAGATAGCCTGAGGCAGGACACCCCCCTAGACTAGGGGGTTCACCTCAAGGGCCACCGACAGCCTCCTCAACACTGTATCTCCATCTTCCACCCGACTGCCCTGCTGGCATGGCCCATGTCTATTTATGAGGTAAGCTCTGCCCCATGCCAGATCACTACTGGAGATTGGCAGGGACCTCATAAATATTCAAGACAGTCCCTCCTAACCTCCGCCACCAGCTCTAGAACATTCTCCAATGTCCCAGAAACAGGGGGAGGCACCAGAGGAGCTGTCAGGATTAGTCATCCAGCCCTGACTCACTGAACCCTGACCCAGATTCACAGCGTAGACTTAGCCCTGAGCTAAACTAAACCTACACTATCTCTAGCACTCACTAGAGGGTGCTACAAATGCAAAACATATCAGAGGTGACTCCAGCTGCTTTTAATTAAACAAGAAAAGTTGCTGCAGCCCAGAGTGCAGTGATTCATTTTATTTTCCCACTGATTTACTGGAGTGCAATAAGCTGGACAATCACATGGGAATTTTTCAGTGGAGCCTGCAGTAAGCTGAGTGGTATATATGTCTTCTTGTACAAGTAACAGTTGTCCCCCATGGTAATCCATCAGAAATAATTGATTTTTCTATAAATGATAAGTTAAACTTAAGTGATTGCAGTTTTAGGCTCATTTTATTTTCCACAGTTTTGATATTGGGGCCCTTAATGGATGCAAGTTACGAAAAGTTCATACAGCTATTACATAGAGGTGTCAGTTGTTAGAGCACATGACCCATTATATTCTTTGTTTCTGATGATCTAAGGAATGTTAAATCAAAATGAGATATATATATATATACACATGCCTGATAGCACAGCAGTTTTTAAAAAATGGAAATAAACCTTCCTACCTTTTCAGCTAAGGAAACTGCCATCTTAGCCTCTGTTTGATCTGTAACTGCCAAGATGCTGCACATGTGATCGGTTATGACACCAGCCATTTTATGGTGTCATCTTCATTCACTGCAGTGTCGGATGGCGTGAAGTACTGCTCTGCCTCACATTGTAATGCGATTCAGGCTGGCGTGCTGCAATAAAATGCATTTTATCACAGCATGCTTCAGCGCTGCACTAGGCTGCGTTGTAGTGTGATTGGGACACATAGGAAACAATTGTTTCCTGTGTGTCCCTGCGGACAGACGTTTTGCAATGCGGTAAAGTGTAGTGTGAATTGAGATGATGCTGAGGATGATGATGGTAATGATAATTGAGGATGATGATAATTTTAGATCTGTTACTAAGCTACGTGTCCACTTATTCAAAGTTATTAGCTCCAAGCAAAGACTGAAGTCAATTAGTAAACTGTCGATGTTTAGGAAACATTGCAGCTGTTCTGAAATCAAAGAGCCTGCTTGGTTTACTTTAATCATAGTGCCATTTAATCTATGGCAGCCAGATTCTTCAAGCTTCTTACAAGTTGTTCTAAGCAGGGCTGCAACTTTCTGTCATCCGATTCTCAGCTATGCAAAGTCCCACTCTGGTTTTCTGGGATGTATCAGGGAACATAAAATGGCCAGACCTTAGGCTATGTGGTCTGATTCACAGTCTCAGGATCTGGCATACCCAGGTTAGTGATAGGCTGGTGATTTAAAGGCCATGTGCAAATGGCCGTGTTATAGCCTTTTTGAGCCCTTGCTCACTGCATATGGAGTAGCTCTATAAGTAGTTGTCATTGACATGTACAGATGACCAATTAAGAAGTTGTCAGACATCTTCATAAGACTATACTCTTCATGCTTATGGAGTAACCCTACAAGCAGTGGTCCCACATGATGCACAAGCCTTTCGGCTTTTTTCCAAATGAGGTGCAACCCATCTGAATAAGATATGAGGTGCTTTGCACGGCACTTGGAGAAATCTCATATACATTGTATTGTAGGATTCAGTGTATTCTCTAAGCAGCTGGTTGGGCAAAAAAAGGGGGGATTCAGTTGTACAGAGTGCAGACTGATGCTGGTATGTCTGGGGTGGCTCTTAAAACAGCCATATACATGTATCCTAGTGGTGGTTTGGTACCCTAGAGTTAGACCACAATAAAGAACAGAAGCTTTTATTATCAATTCAGAGTTAACCTTTTAGGTAAGATGTTTAGTGAACTTTCTTTTAAAACTTTCTTTCATTCAAAAAACACAATTAAATCACCATATCCCAGTTTTCTGTGTAGGGATAGTGGGATGTCGGCCATAGCTGAAATAGTACAATCACATATTTGCTGCAAAACAGCCATCTTTGTTAGGCTAAGATGGAGATATTACTGGATGCCCATTTTATGAAATTTAGAAATCTATCTAGAAAACTGTAGCTTTTTTTCCTAGTAAACCAAGCAACATCCAGCCATGTTTGCAGTGCAGATTAGAAGATCACAGCGGGTTACTTTAAGATTCATATGTGCAGAGTTCTGCATTGTTAGATCTGAATTAGAGAATAAACCTATTTAGGGTGAGAAGGGCAGTTTAGCCCACATACTGTATGCAGTGCAGAACAAGTGGAACACTAAGTAATCAGTGTTCGAGACTGAATGGCACTTGAGGCACCTTATAGTGGGATGGCACTTGGGAAATAGAGATTTCTATTTACATAGAAACTAGGGCAGTATGAAACAATTTCTCAGGTGCAATGACAACTCAATGTACCTAGTTGCTGCGTCTGCAGTTGTGGTTAAAAATTGCTTGTGCTTTACTTCAATCTATTTAAGAAACTAGAATGTCATGTTAAAATATATGCAAGTCTTCTTTATTCCATGATTCGTGTCTGTATAATATTAAATTGGATTGCAGTGCTGCGCTTCTGGTGCTGTCCATGGTGCTGAAATGTGACTTGTATTTTAGGAACTGCCCTGTGATAGTCTTAGATTACTGCTCTCATAATATATATATATATATATATATGCATGTTACAGAAACATTCTATCACATATCAACTAAATGTTAAAATCATTTATTCCAATTTCCAGGAAAGCAATTTGTGTTGTTCAGTAATCCCTTAAAACATGGCTGTTTTTTTATATGCAATGCCAAGCTGCGGTTTTCAAAGCGTGCAAAATCCTTTCTTGTATTAAGAGTGGTATAGACACCAGAGAGAGAGAGACATCATTTTGCCCCTGTACAAATCATTAGTAAGACCTCATCTGGAATATGCAGTTCAGTTTTGGGCACCAATTCACAAAAAAGATATCGGGGAACTGGAGAAAGTGCAGAGAAGGGCAACTAAAGTGATAAGAGGCATGGAGGAGCTCAGCTATGAGAAAAGATTAGAGGACCTGAATTTATTCTCTCTTGAGAAGAGGAGTTTAACTGGGAAATGATCAACATGTATAAATCCGTAAATGTTCTATATAGTGAATAGAGTTGGGTGAACGGTTCGGACAGAGCAAAAGTATCTATGTAATACAAGCCATGTATTTAGTCTGCATTTATGTTACATTTAAAAACTGTTTATAAGCTTCATATTTTGTTGTGTATATACATTTGTGCTTAAATTAAGAGTCATTGAAATGTTCTCTTTACAAAGCAGAGGTGAAAGCTTTGCTCAGACATCTGAACTGCGAGTATTGCATTTTCCATATATTTCAAATGCTTTTCCATTGACTTCTGTAGCATTTAAAAGGATGCAGAACATTTTGAATACAGCTAACTAAATTCAGCTGAAACCAGAGCAACCTGAAAGCAAGGAATAAAAAATAGAAATAAAAAGGAAAAAAAAAATATTTTCTCTTAGATTTCATTGATGTTAAAACAGTGTGCTTGTAGAGTTGCAGTTTCATGTTTCTAACTCATTTCAGATTTGATGTGTAACTGTCCCTGTGCATTAGAACTAAATGAACGGTTCGGGCAGAACAAAAGTTCAGCCCGAACATCGCCTGTTCGCCCATTTGGTGAACACCAGAATTTGCAGGGCGTTCAGTGGTTGTTCGCCACCCCAAACACCATGCAATGCACTGCACCCTGGACGGTGCATTCTAAGCCCTGATTGGGCAAAGCGTTGCCCAGTCAGGATGCAGTGAATAGCTGGTTGTTAAGCAGCGGGGTCAAGAAGACGGTCACTGTGTCCTTAACAACCCATGAATCATTAGCTATCAATGTGCTTCTCCGCTGACAGCTGAATAAAAAAAATCCATACTAGACCCTTATCTGAGCATGCAGCCTGGGAGGCCAGGAAAGGGAGGGGGAGTGAGCAGCCCCCCTCTCCTGAACCATACCAGGCCACATGTCCTCAACATGATATGGGGGTGCCTCCCACCCCAAGGCACCTTGTCCCTATGTTGATGGGGACAAGGGCCTCTTCCCAACAACCCTGGGTGGTGGTTGGGGGGATCTGTGGGTGGGGGGCTTATGGCTTATGGGAATCTGGAAGCCCCCTTTAACAAGGGGGCACCCAGATCCCAGCCCACCCATGTGTGAATGAGTAGGGGTTACATAGTACCCCCTACCCATTCACCAAAAAAGTGTGAAAAATTAAAAGAAACACAGAGACAGTTTTTGACAATTCCTTTAATAAAAGATAAAAAAAAAATGTTCCCCGATGTAGATGCATTGTCAATCACACCACAGCCACCGCCACCAACCCGAAAAAATAAAAATAAATGCTCTGCTGTCAACTAAGACAAACCGCCGAATGCCTGGCTTGCCGTTTGACAGTTCTTATATCAGTAAGGGGTGGAGCCACCTGGAGACTTCACCTGGTGGCACCACTCCCCTTGTGATGTCACCGGTGCATGCTGACTTTTTTTGTTTTTCTTTTTCGGGCCCAGCAGTGGCGGCAGCGGCGTAATTGACAATATACATTGATATACAATATGGGGCCGATTTGGAGACTGGAGAAAAGAAAATGAGCATTACTTGAGACTGTAGACAATTATCCTTTCTTTTATGTAAGAAAAAGTGTTATTTATTATCACTGTGGGTTTAGACTCTTTGTTCACGTTTTTTTTCCTGTAGTTTTAACAAATCAGACCCTGTATCTATGTAATACAAGCCATGTATTTAGTCTGCATTTATATTACATTTAAAAACTGTTTATAAGTTTCATCTTTTGTTGTGTATATACATTTGTCCTTAAATTAAGAGTCATTGAAATGTTCTCTTTACACAGCAGAAGTGAAAGCTTTGCTCAGACATTTGAACTGTGAGTATTGCATTTTCCATATGTTTCAAATGCTTTTCCGTTGACTGCTGTAGCATTTAAAAGGATGCAGAACATTTTGAATACAGCTTACTACATTCGGCTGAAACCAGAGCAACCTGAAAGGAAGGAATAAAAAAAGAAATACAAGGAAAAAAATGATTTTCTCTTAGATTACATTGATGTTAAAACAGTGTGCTTGTAGAGTTTCAGTATCATGTTTCTAACTCATTTCAGATTTGATGTGTAACTGTCCCTGTGCATTAGAACTAAATGCATTTAAATACACCATTACTGTGCTGCTATTTTATCTTCCCAAATTGGTTTCTTGAGTGTGGATAGAACAAGTAGCCAGCTATGATATGAATGTGTCAGGTGCAGGGATTTTAAATGCAGTTTTTTACTGTTTGTTGGGAAAATGGCCAGAGCAAAGCGGTGTATACACATACAACAATGACAGTAACTAGGAACAAATAAAATACAGTTCCTTACATACAGACTGAGCGTTATATTCAGAAATGTTTTTGTTTTATGTTTTATGCTTTTATGTTTTGCTGAGAGGCTGAGCCAGCTGCCGGTCCAGGCATCTGTGTGGATCCCGACAGACCAGGGCCTGGTCGGTGTCATCAGTCAACTGTAGCCCGTTATCAAATGAAAACAGGTCACAGGAGTACAGAACTGGGTGCACTCCTATGATCTACAGGTAGAGCCAAAAAAGCTTTAGCCCTACTTCTCCTTTAAGAGATAGAAGACTGCATGGTCATTTAATAGTCAATAAATGTGTAATTGACAAAAAAATGAAACACGCTTCAGTGCATGACCACACATGATTAATCCTAAAGACAATAACCAAATATTTATGCGACCAATAAAATGTTTGACTTGAATCTCATTATGGCCCAGTCCACAGCCAAAATGCACCATCTGCAAATAAAATCAGATTAAATCTCAGGGAAACAACTGAGTGTGGTTTGATAGAAAAAAAGAGCAGATTTGTAAAACACAAAAGACTTGAAATAATTGATTTCTCAGTACAGAATCATATCCTTGCAAATAATGTTCCTGACTAAATGGCTAGATTTGCATGACAAAAGCGTTATAAATTTTGTTAGCAAGGAGAGGTGAATTGCTCAGTAAAGCTGTCAGCTGTTTAAAAGGTTAAGTGCCAAACTAAGTTAGACACTAAAGTCGTTTAAGTTTCTCTTGGTTTCTTTTTAAAATGTTTTCCTCATAGCCAAATAGATTTTGTCTTCGATTATAAACTTATACTCTCCAATTTACCATTGAGCTGAAGATTTCTACCAGTGTCTATTAAAGTCCATTTAAGGCAGTGGTTCTCAACTCCTGTCCTCGGGACCCACTAACAGGCCAGGTTTGCAGGATAACTGAAATACATCACAGGTGATATCATTTGCTGCTCAGTAATTGCAATATTCTAGTCTGTATCTCCCCAAGGTAATACTTAAAATCTGGCCTGTTGGTGGGTCCTGAGGGCAGGAGTTGAGAACCACTGCTGTAAGGGCATCACAGTGATTACCTTGTAACAATCACCAATAATCAAATTTCATTAATAGGCTTAATAGGCTGCATTCCTGTCCATCCGGTCCTAAGATTTGCACAGCCCTGGCACAAAGAACAATGAGGTGGACATCACTTTGTGCTAAAGCAGAACTTAACTGTATGTAAGCACCACAAACAGAAAGTACTATTGAATTCATTTTTAATTTTCAAAGCAAACTCCCCCATCCATATCTCCAAGCTTTATTTTGTTGAGAAATTACTTTGAAAAACACCATGGCCATGGCCATCTTGAGTAAGGACAGAGGATTCATGTAGCATTTACTTTTTAGAATCTATAATCCCCAGCGGATTATAGCTGTCTGCCCATAGGACTTACTAAGAATAGTGAGTCATATTGCTCTGGTAAGAGTATTTATGTATTAACCCCACAAGGTGTGCATGCCCCTTGGGGATGGTGAAGCTATAAAGACAAACTCTGGATGTTCATTTAAGGAAGATCACCTATATGCATCTGTAGCAAGGACTGTGGTCACAACCTTTACACACATATTTTTGGACTTTGAGCACCCACTATTTCTTATTTCAGGCACTTTTTCACATACAGTGTCACGCAGAACTTAGTTATTTTATCACGGACTATTTTGATCCATTGATTTGGGTTTTTGATCATACATATTATGTTTTTTACTTTTCACTGTTCAGTTTAGCGCAACTGTTTAATTTTATTATAATATATGTTGTTGTTGTTCATTTGTGATTTTGATTTCATACATTTACTTTTTACATACATGGATTATATGGTAGTAAGGTGGTCGATTTTTTTCTGTGCTAATTCTTATTTAGTTACACAGTTGAAAAAAGACACAAGAACATCAAGTCCAACCTATATGTGTGCTTTTATGTCAATATTACCGTGTATGTCCCTCAATGTTGTGGTCCCTTAGGTGTCCATCTAATAGTTTTTTTTAATTATCTATGTCCCAGCTGAAGCCACTGCGCATGGAAGAGAATACCACATCCTCACTGCTCTTACCGTAAAGAACCCTCTACGCATTTTAAGGTTAAACCGCCTTTCTTCTAATTTTAGTGAATGGCCGCGTGTCTTCTGGGGCTCCCTTGCGCGGAAAAGATTTGTCCTTATTGTGGTGTCACCATTACTGTATTTGTACATTGAAATCATATCCTCTCTCAAGCGTCTCTTCTCCAGAGAGAATGAGTTCAGTGCTCGTAATTTTTCCTGATAATCTAAGGTCCTCCAATCCCTTAATTAGCTTTGTTGCCCTTCTCTGAACCCTTTCCAGTTCCAGCACATCCTTCCTGAGGGCTGGAGCCCAGAACTGGATGGCATAGTTAATCCCTTTCTTGATGCATGCAATTGCTGAGCCTGTCATCTACTAGGATTCCCCGGTCCTTTTCCATCCTAGATTTCCCCAGAGGCTCTCCCCCTAGTGAGTAGATTGCTTTCATATTTTTGGCACCCAAATGCATTATTTTACATTCTTCTACATTTTTACATTTTTTATTGTATTTATATTTCCATTAGTGTGTTACTGATTTAGTTAGTAATTATGTGTATGGATAAGCTCATGGTTTGCACACATTTATGGAGATGTTTTAAAAAAAAATGTTTTTGTTTTATTTAATTTATTAACACTCAAGTAACATTCTCTGTGATCCATGCCTGATTTTTAATTTCAATAATTTTTATTGTGTTCAATATGATAAATACAACATGTACATTTTGTACATTACAAGAGGCATAAAAGTAAAACACATTTTAACTTTTCTCCAGAGGGAGAGCATACAAATAGGTAAGTATAAGATTGAGCAGGTAAGATATATCACTCTATCACTCTTTTCCATCCACCGAGTTTACACCCAGTGCCAATAGTTATAGCTATAACTGTAATTCCCCGGCATTCTTATATTATTCGTATCATGGCAATGGGTATGTTGTGTCATACCATTCGGTCCACGGGTCCCAGGTTTTGCGAACACGTGGTTGATTTCCCTGGGCAGAAGCGAATGCTATTTCATACATGTAATGGGTATGCGTTAGTTGGACTATCTCATTTATAGAGGGAGTCAAGGCTGTTTTCCATTTCCTTACTATAGACAATCTAGTTGCCATTAGTAAGTGGGTAACCACTACTCTGAAATCGTGATGAATGTTGTCAATTCCCAGATTTAATAGGGCTAGCCCAGGGGACAAGTCAATTGGGACACCTACAATTGTACTAATTATATGGAAAATCTTTGGCCATATTTTAGAGAGTCTTCTGCAAGCCCAGAGAATGTGGTGCAGAGTTCCCATTTCTCCACAGTCCCTCCAGCATTGTGGAGATGATGTGGGGTAGATTTTTGCAATGCGAAAGGGTGTAAGGTACCATCTCAACATTATTTTATGTGATAATTCTCATAGGCCCACACACTTGGTAGCTGTGAGATTGGAAGTAATTGCCTTTTGCCATTGTTCTGTAGTATAAGAGAAATCTAGTTCCTCTTCCCAAGCCCACATTGGGGACGTTTTGGTAAATGTTATTTTGTCGTTAATTAATGAGTAGAAAATCAATATACCTCCCTTAATAGTGCTCTCTGCTTGCAGATAAGTGGCAGCTTTGTCTGGGATTTTGCACGTTTTGTAGGGTAGTGTGTGTAAGATAGAGGTTACCCGTAGATATAGGTAATAATCTTTATTCACTAGTGAGTATTCCTGTTTGAGCCTTGGGAATGGTTTTATTGCACCATCCTGGTACAGGTCCGATATGGCCAGTATCCCCCCCGCTATCCAACGAACCAAGGAAAGCGAGGGAGACATGTTTGCCAGTGCAGACAGCGGGATCTTAAGGTCCCGAGTGGGATTTTTCAGGTTCGTGTGCGTGGTGAAGTACTTCCAAGCTAATAACGTAGCTTGGATTGTGGGGGAAAGAGCATTAGGTGTTACTATTATTGGGTTTTCCGTATGTAGGTAAGCTAGGAGGTCATGATTAGGAATTTCATGTTTTTCCAGCTCTGTCCAGCTAGTTTCGGATTTGGATGAGAACCAGTGCTTGGCTTGCGCCAGAATGGCGGCTATGTAATAGTCATAGAGCACCACTTGTCCCAGGCCTCCTGCTTTTTTGGTTTTGGTTATTTTGCTGAAGGCACATCTAGCTTTTTTACCCTGCCACAAGTAACAATTGAGGGTTGATTGTAGTGTTTTAAAGAAGTGTTGTGGCACTGGGATGGTGGCCGTTCGGAAGAGGTATAGGATTTGGGGCAATATTTGCATTTTGAAAGCCGCCATTCTGCCCAACCAAGATAGTTCATGCTTAGCCAAAGAGGTCAGTTGAAGTTTAAGTTTAGTGAGCCAGGGTACATAGTTTGCAGTGTAAGAATCTTTGAGGGACTTTGTGAGTGTTATACCTAAATATGGTATTCCTCCATCTCTCCAAGAGAAGGGGTATTGGGTTTCCAACGACTTTCTGGTCTGTAGTGGGACCCCGATATCCAGTATATGAGACTTGGATTCGTTAATTTTGTAGTAAGAGATCTTATTAAATTTTTGTAGGGCGTCATATACAGCCGGTAGGGATTTCTCAGGTTGGGTCAATATCAGGATGACATCATCTGCAAATAGGCTGATGACATGATCCCTTTGTCCCACAGTGAGACCGTGTACCTGTGGATGTTGTCTAATAAATGTGGCCAAAGGTTCCATGAGTAGGTTGAATATTAAGGGCGACAGCGGGCACCCTTGCCGCGTGCCATTGGTGATTTTAAATGGGTGTGATACTACACCAGAGGTATAAACCCTGGCTGACGGGCAGGTGTATAATGCCAGAATAGCGGACATTATGTGTCCTGTGAAACCGAATTTTTTGAGTGTAGCTTGGAGATAACCCCACCTTCGGGACCACTAGTGTAACGGCTTTGGCCCCTTTGGTTGTCTGTCAGGCGTTTTAATAGCAGGTTAAAGTAACGACTTGTTACTACAATTCAACATACGTTTTTACTAGCGGTTGTCCAACCGGTTCCAAGAGGGTCTAGACTATCTGTCTCTGGTCAGTCCGAAGTAATTCCCGGCGGTTCGGAGACTACGATGATCTTCTGAGGACTTACAGTAAGTGGATTGACTATTTGACTTTTGCGGAAGAGACGAGGATCGAAACCTACGTCTCTTCCACAAACTATCCTATGTAACCCCAATAGAGGTTCGATGTGAGTTTTTTAAGCCAAAGTGT
>BLSH010286597.1:1286338-1335722 GCA_018402905.1 Glandirana rugosa | reverse complement strand
CACACATTATATATATATATATACGAACATTATATATATATATATATATATATATATATATATATATATATATATATATATATATATACGAACATTTTATATATATATATATACATATACGAACATTATATATATATATACGAACATTATATATATATATACACATATACATGGCAGGGGGACATGGTTGCTGTGTTGGTAAGGAGAAAGTCAAAAATCTTCTTCCTTCCCCCGGGATTCTCTCTTCTCTCCCCGATTCTCCACCTCTGAGCTGGTGAATCGGGGAGTGTGAATTCTGACCCAGATCGCCAGTGAAATGCTCTGATCGCAGTTTCATAATCTGGCCATTTCTGTGTCAGGAAGTTACAGCTTCTCTGTGTGTGGAGATGATCAGTGGAGAACATGTTCTCCACCCCTCATCTCTGTTTTAATAAACCGAAAATTAACTGTGATCAGAGGCGATCCTCTGGATCACCGCTGATCACAGTTTCATAAACGGACACCACATTCTGTAGCTGTTTCAATCTGTGTCTTCTACAATAAATCTGCCAAGACTTCAACTTTAACTACATTCATCTACTTTTAAAAGGTTTCACACCAACAGAAATCCATGATAGAAAGATACAGTGACAGGCCACGAGTTTAGTAAAGAAGTTGGACAGGAATGTTCAAGTATTTGAACTGGGATAAAATGTTCCTTTTTATTTAACATTTTTTTCTTGACACCACCAAAAAATTCCAGAGATTTAAAGGAAAGAAAACAGTATTAAACTAATTCTTTAAAGAGCCAATGCATTCTCTACTGATTTCAGGGTAGTGTAATCACAGGTATAATTTGTTTGGAGTAGATTTATTTGAACTTTTTGGGACCCCGTTGCAGCGTACCTAAGAATCCATCTCTGCCAACCTCTGTATAGGTCTCTATGAGGAATGCCTGCTCTCCTTGCTGGACTCTTCATTTATTTTAGTTTATGAACAATTCAGTGATAAGGTTGCAACTCCCCCTACTGGAGCAGGAGGTTTGGGTAGCCAACACTTTGGAGGGAAGGTCTTTCCACTATATTTGCAGCACAACATAAAATGCTAGTTTATGATGATACCTCCCAACTTTTTGAGATAGGAATTAGGGACACCTATTAGCAAACGTATGTAGGCATAGGGCACACCCCCTGCCCCCTTAAAGGAGGATTATACAAAAAAAAATAGTTTAACACACAAGTGCTTTTTTTTACTACTATTATTCCTTTATATTGGCTTTTGACATTTACAAACACAGTAATTTAGAAACTGGATAAAATGTTTAGCACCGTGAAACACTTTTGTAAGATAAATAGAACACTTTATATACAACTATATAGATCAGACCAAAATGAGGGACAAATGAGGAGGAAAGAGGGACTTTGTTCCAAATCAGGGACAGTCCCTCAAAATCAGGGACAGTTGGAAGCTATGTATGATGAAGCCTACCAAAATCCAACTGCCATTAGTTTGACAATTGTAAGTTTATAGAAATTGATTTCTGGCAGGCTGATATGGGTTACGGCACAATGTTGTTCCTTGCCCTATGTTTTAAATAAGGTCATTTGTCTCACTTTAGGTGTCAACAATTACACCACTGTCAACTGGCTGATATTGATGGTCTATTACATTGATATGGTGCACTGGCATATTTGCAGAGTAAATGAATAATCCATTGTGAAGCTAAGTGTCAGGGTTTTGGAGCGATATAGCACTTTATCAAATAGAGCCACCCTCCTTGAGTAAATCAAATTGACCCACTAGTTAAGTACTCTTATACACACTCAAAAGATTTTTGCACAGATCGTTATACTGTAATTTCTTCATGACAAGAGTTCTTCAACAGCACACAATCAGGTCAAAAAACCTTTGGTCATTGTGTATTTGGCAGGGGGTGGATAGACCTTGTAGGCCTTCAGCTATTGTGCCAACTAATTCAAAATAACATTGACTCAAGGATATGTGACCTACTTCCTTATTTTCAAGTGCATACAGAAACATGAAACCAATCTTTATTTGTATACTGCTAGCTGTGGTGTTCTAACTTGAATTCATATTTTCAAAGCTAACAGAGGTCAGAAAATCAATAAGCTTGTATATTTGCTTAAATTAAAACAAATGAATAGGAATTTGAATGTGAACCTGCAACTGCACTTCTGTATCCTGTTTATTGTGCAACATTATCTCTACTATAGCACTGACTAAGAAAGAAAATTATGAGAGATCTGCAATAGTCAATTAAGGTTTTATGAGATTTAAGGTGGCTGATATCTCTAGGTTTTTTCTGAGAAAAAAACAAAGTTATTGCACTGAGACACTCAAAGCTCCCTCTAGTGGTGAATCTATTAATCTTTACATTAAATTTAAAAAATGGAGGCACAAGCTTGTAAAAAAGTGAAAAAGACACCAAACACTGCATTATTTTAAAGACGGGCATTTCTGACCAATTCAATGTCCTGGATTAGACTTACTATGCCTTCCCATAGAGGCAATTTACAGTATCTCACAAAAGTGAGTACACCCCTCACATTTTTGTAAATATTTTATTATATCTTTTCATGTGACAACACTGAAGAAATTACACTTTGCTACAATGCAAATTAGTGAATGTACAGCTTGTATAACAGTGTAAATTTGCTGTCCCCTCAAAATAACTCAACACACAGCCATTAATATCTAAACCACTGGTAACAAAAGTGAATACACCCTTAAGTAAAAATGTCAAATAGAGCCCAATTAGCCATTTTCCCTCCCTCCCCGGTGTTATGTGACTTGTTAGTGTTACAAGGTCTCAGGTGTGAATGAGGAACAGGTGTGTAAAATTTGGTGTTAACGCTCTCACTCTCTCATACTGGTCACTGGAAGTTCAACATGGCACCTTATGGCAAGGAACTCTCTGAGGATCTGAAAAAAAGAATTGTTGCTCTACATAAAGATAGCCTAGGCTATAAGAAGATTGTCAATACCTTGAAACTGAGCTGTAGTATGGTGGCCAAGACCATACAACAGTTCAACAGGACAGGTTCCGCTCAGAACAGGCCTCGCCATGGTCGACCAAAGAAGTTGAATGCACATGCTCAGCATCATATCCAGAAGTTGTCTTTGGGAAATAGACATATGAGTGCTGCCAGCTTTGCTGCAGAGGTTGAAGGGGTGTGGGATCAGCCTGTCAGTGCTCAGACCATACGCCGCACACTGCATCAAGTTGGTCTGCATGGCTGTCATCACAGAAGGAAGCCTATTCTAAAGATGCTGCAAAAGAAAGCCCGCAAACAGTTTGTTGAAGACACACAGACTAAGGACATGGATTACTGGAACCATGCCCTGTGGTCTAGTGAGAGCAAGATAAACTTATTTGGTTCAGATGGTGTCAAGCGTGTGTGGCAGAAACCATTTGAGGAGTACAAAGACAAGTGTGTCTGTCTTGCCTACAGTCAAGCATGGTGGTGGGTGTGTCATGGTCTAAGGCTGCATGAGTGCTGCCAGCACTGGAGAGCCACAGTTCATTGAGGGAACCATGAATGCTAACATGTACTGTGACATACTGAAGCAGAGCATGATCCCCTCCCTTCGGAGACTGGGCCACAGGGCAGTATTCCAACATGATAATGACCCCAAACACACCTCCAAGATGACCATTGCCTGCTAAAGTAGCTGAGAGTAAAGGTGATAGACTGGCCAAGCATGTCTCCAAACCTAAACCCTATTGAGCATCTGGGGGGCATCCTCAAACGGAAGGTGGATGAGCGCAAGGTCTCTAACATTCACTGGCTCTGTGATGTCATCATGAAGGAGTGGAAAAGGACTCCAGTGGCAACCTGTGAAGCTCTGGTAAACTTCTTGATCAAGAGGCTTAAGGCAGTGATGGAAAATAATGGTGGCCACACAAAATATTGACACTTTGGGCCCAATTTGGACATTTTCACTTAGGGGTGTACTCACTTTTGTTGCCAGCGGTTTAGACATTAATGGCTGTGTGTTGAGTTATTTTGAGGGGACAACAAATTTACACTGTTATACAAGCTGTATACTCACTACGTTACATTGTAGCAAAGTGTCATTTCTTCAGTGTTGTCACATGAAAAGAAATAATAAAATATTTACAAAAATGTGAGGGGTGTACTCACTTTTGTGAGCTACTGTATATACAGCAGTCATATGACAAAGTCAACAATAAGGCAGACATATACTTTTTCACAAACCTATACTGTAGAGAGTCTCTTTCAAACTACAAAAACTGTATTACACAACAATATTTAATGTACCTAAATACTTTTTATATAAATCAATGCACAGAGAAGGCTCAATCATTTAACCAGACAGGGAGGTGGTTGACTACTATTTGGTCAACTAGCGTGGCTCCTAACTGGCTTTAACTCAAAACAAAACATCAATTACCAGTATTGCCCAACGCCTGGCTCATCCTTCCCATTTGATGATTTACCCTGCCCATACCCTGGAACTTGTGGGCCTTAAAATGAGGGGGTGGGCTAGGGGATTGGAGCTGGGAAATGTCTGCCATCATCAGCAGACATCCAGAGAACAGAGCCTGATGTCCAGAGAGCTGGTAGCTTACGAAAAAAGAACAGCATTTGTGGGCGAAAGCTGGCAAGTTCCCAGGTATGACCATGCCTTATTTTGTACTGCGGGTTTGATTTGCTAATGTCAGATAAACTGTTAAAGTTGCATGGGAGGTTTTACTTGGCAAAGATTAACCAATCACATCCAAGGAAAATAAAAGAAAACATCATTTTTGCCCACACATGGTGGAAACCAGCAGACCTTCACCTCATTCGGTAAGCTGTGTGGCAAATTCTCTTGCAAAGTACAACTTACCTTTCAAAGTGAACAGCTAATTTTATTGTTTAAAATGTAAATGATAGCTACAATCTGAGGAATTGCTGAGGCCAGCACCGCCATTGAATTTACCCCAGATGTATAAAGACCTAGACCCAGGGCTTGTCCAATATATCAGAATATCACACTGAGTGTCTGCCACTTCTTTTTCAGTTTTATTTTTTAATGTGCACAAACACAGCTCTGGGTTTATAAAACATGTTTTCTGGTCATTGTTTAATTACTAATTATTGTAATTGCTAAATTGTCTTCTTTTAACTTTCTGAATTCTCCATTAAAAAGTTAATGAGTGTTACTTTATGTGTCACTGAATGATTTAAGTAAAAAACACAGTGATATTGTAGGTTAGAGTTCACTTGGTTATGAGTTATCTTTGGTCTAGCAAGCCCCCGAAGAGATTAGCTGCCTGATTCTTTGGCTATGTCAGTTGCCATAGTAGCAGCCCAGGCAACAAATCAGGGATGCTGTATATGTTACTCAAGTTCATTCCAAGTGTCTGGCAATTGAATCCCCAGGCCTTCCTCCCACATCAGTTGCAATAATTGAATTACAAGAAGGACAAAATATGTGAAGCCTTCACGAGTGGGCAGAGGTAGAGTGCAGTAAAAAGAAATAGTGCTGCTGGCCTTTCCTTCAAAGCAACAAAATAAACACAGTGCATAGATAAATGCATTATAAGTGACTTGTGTAAAAACTATCTATACACATTTAAAGCTGATAAAAAAAATGGTAAAAGGGGGGATTCCAGTGGGTACAAAACCTAGTGTGTTATAAAAATGGAAAGATTACTTCTTCATACTGCTTTCTGATTTGATTTGTTTTTTAAAAAGTACACATTTCACTTGCAGCTGCACCTTTAGGTAAAATCTGATATTACAGCTTGACTATAAATACAGTAACTTACTATATGAACCATTGTACTCTGCCAGACTCCAAAAACATTGGTTCAAAAGCACTGCTATTTATTTATTTCAGATACTTATATAGCGCTGTCAATTTACCTAATGCTTTACATATATATTGTACATTCACATCAGTCCCTACCCTCAAGGAGCTTCCAATCTAAGGTCCCTAACTCACATTCATACATATACTAGTGCCAATTTAGACAGGATCTAATTTACCTACCAGCATGTCTTTGGAGTGTGGGAGGAAACTGGAGTACCTGGGGGAAACCCACGCAGGCGCAGGGAGAACATGCAAACTCCAGGCAGGTAGTGTCGTGGTTGGGATTCCAACCAGTGATCCTTTTGCTGCCAGGTGAAAGTGCTATCCACTACACCACTGTATTTAAAAGGAGGGGAAGTAGTAGTAGTAGTAGTAGTATTTATTTCATAAAGATTCCAGAAGTATCCTCCAGTGCCTCCTGGATCCCAGGCATATTTGTCATGAGGCTAATTCATGCAAGGTACTTACAAAATATGCATGGCTCATATATTTTTATGCTTTTTCTTTATTTTGTTTTAAATGTGCAATTTCCATAGCCACATTAGGTTGAACTGAAAAATACACACCAAAGGAGCACAGTGCACTAATGTAAAATAATGTAACCAGGGATAATATATTCTGAAGATGAAGTCAGAACACTTCTGAAGTGCAGCATTGTAAACAAGCCCTAAGTACACTGAAAATGTACTGATCCAGTTGGTTATCAGAATTGTAAAGTTGACATACTTGACCTACTTCATTGAAATCAGACAAGTGAATGTCAAGTTATCCCATGTCTTAATGATTTGTTTGTTCTGCACATTGTTTGCTCTGCAAATTACTGTTTTTTCTTGTATAAATACTACAAAGGACATGAGGTTATGGCTACAAACTATTTTTTATTATTAATTATTTCACTATTTCATCACTGCAGTTCATTTTTTTCTAATTAATAACTCCTCTGGCCTTAGAAGAAATACTGGGATTGCCATTCACTGCAAAACTGCAGAGTATAGTATGTAAAAGTAAAGTAAAATAAAAATAAGTAAATAAATAAATAAAAAAACTGTCTTTTGGAACACGTCTATGCAGTCTATCCCCACTGTTTCCTAATAGAGGGAACACACCCATAGAAATGTTTGGAGATCAACGGCACAGGCAGAGCCAAGGGAAAGGAAGATTCTTACCCAGAGGTATTTAAAATTCATGCAGGCCATGGCCATGTAATTCAGGTAAGTATACAGTATATTTGAGCCAGGATATAGGAAAAAAAAGATAACTGTACTTTTCTTTTTTATCCAAAAACATTTTACTGAAATGTGAGTTATTTCCTTACAGAAATTAACCATGTATCAATTACAGAATAGAGAGTAAAACGGCTTATTTGCAAGAACAATAGTGATATATAGTATTCATTTACAAATTACAGCAAAAATCTATGGCTTATTGATAAAGGTAATTACCATTATTACAAACATAGTAGAACAAGTAACATATAGCGAGTAATCCAGCATATGATGCATTGTAAGGTAACATAACATAAGAAAGAAAATGGGGGGATGGTGGAAGGGGGTGAAAAGGAATCGGGGATCTCAGGGAGAGATGTCATCATGTTCTAAGCTCTTGGATAATAGGGGTGATGCGTATTGATGGATCAGGGAGAGCATTTTAAAAGCTTAGTGGGGTGTAGAAACACAGTGGCCAATGTGATTCTCCCTAATAGGGTACTCCAGGAGGGGATATTGTCTCTACCACGTATGGGGGAGAAAAAAAGAGAATAAGAAAAAAAAAAGAAAGAGGAAAAAAAGGGGGGGTAGGATGGGAGTAGGAGGAGGGGTGGTGAGGAGCTGGATGAGGGGTATGAGCAGGGAAGGGGGGTGCACCAGGAGGTCCTTCCAGCAGGTCGTTTTGGCAAGGTGTTCGATCCTTGTGATCCTGTCAAACTATGTATAAGGAAGTGTACTTTTCTACCAAAGTAGGCATCCTTTAAGGAATGAGCAGAGGCTTGCATTTCAGCACAACAAAACTAGATAATGTAAAGCCCCCCATTACACCTTCATTTATGTAGACTAGTAAAAAAATGTATGCAAACAATAATTGGTTAAACCCTTTTATCACTACTTTTTTCTTTATACCGGCCTTAATAAAATTATAAATGCAAAAATTTAGAGCCCGAGTGAAAGCTTTAGTTTAGTATTTTTATAGCATTTTGGCCTATACACCAACAAATGGGAATATCTGAGGTAGAATGAGGGACACAGTGATATGGTTCAAAAAGATGAGCAATCTTCCAAACGATCAGCATTTGGAAGCTATGGTAAAATAAAATAAATCTATGTCAGTCTTTAAAAAATATCAACAAAACCTTTTGTCACCTAAAGCAGCACTACAATTGATCAAGAAATGTGGGAAATCTAAATTTCTGTTGTGGTGAAAAACCTGCACCTACACATCTTGTAAGTAGCCTAAATGCCAGAATATTAATTCACTGAAATACAAGGCAGAACTGATTTCCAGCATCTCTGGGGATCTGGAGAAACTAAAATGCAACTCCAGTTAACAAGAATGCATTTTTAAGGCATAAGGGCTGCAAGTAATCTTTAGACAAAGGACCCTTGAGTCTGTAAAAATGTCTACTCTAGTTAGCTATTAAAGATTAAACTTTGTGTTATTATTTTAAACTGCAGAAGACCTAGAGTTTAATACATTCTACAGGCAACTAAGCTACTCCTCTCATCTTGATATAACCTTAACAGAGGGTAGGCAATTTGCTGTATTCATATTTAAAGTATAATCAGCAACATCTTGCCTGAGATGCAACATTTCATTAAAAGCACATGTAAAGCCAAAACATTTTAGGGAATGCCTAAGACCCCCGATAAGATATTTTCTTTTTTTCCCCTATCTTTGTCCTATTAGGGAGATTTTATGTTACTTCTTGTCAGAAATAAAAAGAAATTGCTTCAATTTAGGAGGATATACCCATATTCCCTACTGGACAATTGTCCTTAAAGTAGGTTTCTATGGCACAAAAATGTTGAATTTCCCATCATTTCCTGAGCTGGAGACAATATATTGGACAGTATACAAGTCTAATACCACAAAGCCACACCTTTTCCTGTTAAACTCTTAGAATACAATTTAGCTTCTAACTGCTAAAGATGGTTCAAGCTTGCTGCTGCAATGTCTGCAAAAATGTTCTTTATGTTGGCTTCATACAATGGCAGTGTACACAGGGTGACCTTGACGGATTAAACGAACGTTACTGAAATGTCTGAACTCTAAATGCTTTGTAGAAAGTAACATGTACGAAAACGTTACGCCTGCTAGCCCTTTTTATCTAAAGACATTTTCTCTATAACCATAGAGAGATTCATGTTAAGGTATTGAAATCCTCCAGAAGAGTGTATTCAGAAACCTAAGTAAGCAGAAAAGTAATTCTATCTACATCAAGAATGTTAAAGCATTTGTAAAATATTTTTTTTCTTTTAAAATAGCAAACATGTTATACTTACCTGCTCTGTGCAAAGGAATTGCACAAGGCAGCCCTTATCCTCATCTTTTGGAGTCCCTCGCTGGCACTCCTGGCTCCTCCTCTTCTCTGTGTGCCACCATAGGGAGCTTATTCTGGCACACCTGCAGGCTTAATCCTGAGCCCTTAATCCTTAATCCGATGTCTGCATCTATAAACACAGACAGCCAGGCTTGGCCCAGCCCCCCACTCCCTCATCACAGGATTTGATTGACAACAGTGGGAGCAAATAGCTCCCGCTGCTCTCAGCAAAGCCTGTGAGAGCAGGGAGAAGAGGATAGAGCCACTGAGGATCGGCACAGCATTGGATTGAGATCAGGCTAAGGTAAGTATAAGGGTGATGAAGGGGCAATACACATACTAACCCTTTTTTACCTTAATGATTCCATTAAGGTAAAACATGTTTAGGCTTTACAACCACTTTAAGTATTTGTAACAATATTTATTGTAGTATCTATTTATGGAAATCTAACTGTAGTTTTGGTAGACCCTGGTCTAAATATCTATGGTTCATTAGAGAGCTGCAGAAAAAAATGTGCCCCATAGTTTGGGGATCATTGATTTTTACACCAGGGATTGTTTTTTCCTTACATTATATGTTTATGTTTGCCTAGAGCAAGCTTTTTCAACCAGGGTGTCTTCTTGATTCTTCAGGGGTGCATTGACAAAATGCCAAAAGATTAGCCAAAAAATTGTAAAGCTGGCAGGTGGATTAAGCTTGTCTTTTTTTTTTGTTACGCAAAGCCAAAGTGTTTTGATCTGCATTATTACAGGTTTGGGCATCATGTTGGCCAAATACTGGTGTCCCAACAACC
This sequence comes from Glandirana rugosa, assembly GCA_018402905.1. NCBI lineage: Eukaryota > Metazoa > Chordata > Amphibia > Anura > Ranidae > Glandirana > Glandirana rugosa. Next base: position 1,325,573 of record BLSH010286597.1, on the reverse strand, counting down.
AATGACATTATAAGTTTAGAGTAGGACATCAGGCCCCAGAGGATGTCCTCGTTTTCCCCTCACCTGCCCCTATTCGTCAGCACTGAGGGTCACATTAGCTGAATGAGGGAGAACAACTGGGGCAGAATAGAAAAGCTGGAATACTACTCAGTACCAGTGTGCAAAAGTACATTGTTTTTAAGACTAAATCACCTCTTATGCTGGGTGTCCTACTTGTGTAGATGCTGCTGCACACTGCTTTATGTAAAACTATCAATTTAGTTTTTTTTACATTTTAGAATTGGGGTACATAATTTTAAAGGATGCCTTGATAGAAAAAAAAAACACTGGTCTAGAGCACACTATTTGTAAAAGAAAATGCCAAGCTGGTTTTATCTAAGCTGCAAATCAACAAGATCCTGTTAGAAAATTATATAAAACGATGGCCTTGTTCACACGTTTTGTTTGTTTTATAGTTAACATCATGCAAATGTATCTGTAGTGTTTTTCACTATATTGGCAAAGATCTCATCTAGCATATGAACAAGTCCAATGAGCTGCACCATTCATAAGAAGCAGACAAATGTGCGTACAGTAGATGATACAAAGAAAAGACACAGAGTAAACTGTGGTTATTATACATCTGTTCAACCAATTAATTAAAACTGGTATTACAAAAATACATATTCCATTTAGTAAGACAAGTTAGATTACAAACGAAGAACGAGGTTTCAGCCTTGGAGGCCTTACTCGGCCACGTACAACTACTGGTCATCTGAGAGATTTTTGCATAGGTAGTCAGGCTGAAAAAGACACACGCCTATCTAGGTCAACCAATAAAAAAATGCAAATAGAAAAGAGACATACTTCTACTTATTCTAGAAGATGATGTATTTAAATTGGTGGTTCTTTCCTTCCACCTTTTCCTAATACTTATTTCACCACAAGACTACACTTAAACAAGAGCTGACACATTTGATATTTCTTTTATTACCCTCTACCATTCTCCTCACTTATCACATGTTTAAATGTGCTTGTCTAGTCACAATAATTGGTTAAATTGTTTTATGTAACTACTACCATGGACATGCTTTCTACTGTAATATGCTTTCTATAAAATGAATAAAAACATAGATGAAAAAGAATATACAATCAAAGGACATATAAAATGTGGGTTGCCTTATTTTAGCTTAAAGTTATTTTTACTGTATGACAAATGGAAAGAAACTGTTTGAAAAATTAAACTTTAATATAAATGAGTATAGTTTATATAAAATAGAGATAAAGTTAAAGGAGATATAGCATTGGTAAAGATAATCTGCTTTGCAGATTTATGGTAAAATGTGCATCCATTTATATGATTTTTGATTGTTGTGATTTTGCTTTTGTTGAAGTTTGTTGTTACTGTTAGTGTTTTAATAAATATCACCTCACTCTCAATTAAATTCCCTTAGGTCTCCTATATGCCATATATTTTCTAATTTTAACTCTGTACCACTAGAGCTAGCACTGTAAACTTTAATATCATGTGCACAGAGTGCTGATGCATAGTACCAAGAACAACCATTTAAAGGCCATTTTTTAATAAGTCTAGAGGTGGTTTCTTATTATTTGCTATGGGTAGTGCTATCTTTCATATTAAATAGATAGGCCTCTGTGTCTTTCCCTTATTTTCTTTTATTTGATTGGTCTATCAAAATCTAGAATTTATAATTTATCTTTCTTTGTAGAAAAAAAAAAAATCTCCTCTACACATTAATTGCTTGTAACAATCCAACACACATGTCATGATTTCCCTAATAGCTCATGCAATAGATAAGTAATGGAGTTCTTGTTCTACCGCTAATGTTTTAATACACTGGTTAGCAAGAAGCAACCAAACATTGTGAACATTTATACAAGTTTGAGACAGCTAGCCTTTGTGGCGTAAAGAGGTACTATATAAAATAAGCTTATGAGTACTGGATTTAAGTTGATCCCTTCTGATCTAAATACTAACTCTTGACTGATCAAGTCTCACTTGGCTTCTAGAAAATTGATCTAAAAAATTCCCAGCTCATCACACTTCCTTTTCTGTTGTCAGAGAAACATTTCACACTGTAAAGCCTCATACACACGGGTGCAAAGGTTGTACAACCGAACGTCCAACTTTGGACCAAGTTGGATGTTGGCTGTTGTGTCTCGTATACTGACATGAACTAAGCGATTGTACAACCAAGCCTAATGTGGTAATGTGCTATGAGCATATAACGAGGAAGCTCAGGTGAATGTAATTTGTGAATTAGGAATGTAGGTTTCTCAGAACAGACACTTCTGGGCATTCCTGACTTCTGAGCATGCCTGTTTTGCATGTACAACTTTGTTGGACCAACTTCTCTGTACAACAGTCTTACAACCACTTGTTGTACAAACAAAGTTTTCTAGTCTGCTCATCCAACTTCAGTTGTACAACCTTTGTATGACGGCTGTTGTAATTGCGTGTACTAAAGGTTGGATGATCGTACAACAAGCTGGTTGTACGACCGTTTTTGTACAACCATTGTACCGTGTGTAAGGGGCTTTAGGGCAAGTGTTGATGGGGGTTTTCTTTACTTTTGAGCTGTTGACAATAATTGCAATGAATTCTTGAAAGGTGAGTTCAAGCTGTTAAATCAACATTAACAATGCAACAAACTCTAAATGTTGTGCCAAAAATAGGAAGGTAGAGGACAAAGGTGAAGTCACTGCAATCTGCCTGCAGCTGATTTTTTCCCCATTGCTGGTTTATCATGCCTTGTTTTGCACTTTATCTCTGTATGCAGGTGGCTATTCTTGGTAGAGTCAGGGTTTTGGGCAAAGAGAACAGTGAGCAGCACAATAACGACATCACCATAAAGCGTAGCTCCACCCAAAATTGGAGTTCTACTTTAAGCACTTCTCCCCTCCTCACCTGCCACATTTGGCATGTCATTTTTTTTTTTTAGGGGGGGAGCGGGTACTTAGTTTTGACAGGTACCTGCTCCCACTTCCTCTCAGATTGCCTATGCGATCCGAGTAGAAGTTCTCCTCTCCCCCTCCCTCCCTGCAGTCTTCTGGGACACATCACAGGTCCCAGAAGACTGCTGGACCATTCAGGAGGTGCAGCAAGACCTGCCTATGCGCAGTGGGCATGCAGTTGTGAGGCCGTAAGCTATCACAGCTGGGTGCCCAAAGTTGAAATGCCAAAGCCGGGAAAAGAGAAAACGTTTCAAACTTGGTAACTGAACAGATCTATGAAAAAATTAGAAAGTACACCATAACTGAAGTAAGAATACACATGACTCCTGTATTTAGACAATATTTTCTTATCCTCAAATTTAGCTTTAAAGTATGAGTGTAATAATATAACACTATATCACACTTTACTAGGTATCCCTAGAACACTGAGATACATACACATCTTATGAATAAACAGAGTAATGGATATTTGCCAGCATATATTCTATTTTACACTCTAGCCACTTTGTTATTACTGTTTTGTTCATTTTGTGCCAATGCTTCTGTTTCAAGGGCCTGCATTTATTTAATGTCAGTCCAATGGTCTGCTTCAAGTCAGCGTTGATAGTAATGATAACCAGAGAGGCTGTCAATAGTGGCTGCAAGCTATCCAGCCATGCTATCTCTATATCACACATTTCATACACAAATTACCCAGTCTAGGAGTAAGTGACACAAGGCTTTGATGCTAAGTGACACATTTGTGTATTTCAGCTATCTGAGCTGTTTCAGAGACGTGACATGGTTGATTTATTTAACACCTGTGCTAGTGAAGCCTGTAAGTCTGGAATATATACAGGCTCATTGTTTTTATTATTTATTTTCCCTGAATAAATGGTGAACCCTGCAGAGATTGACAATGGGTGATTGCGGGCTTTATTGTAAAACTGTTATGATTCAGCAATTGTAATAAAGCAAAGCAGTGTTTCACTTCAGCGTTCGCTCATAAATCATTTTTCTTTGATTTATACCGAAGCGTTCTTTTTTACATGCCAGTTATTCAGTTGAGTGTCCTTTGGAAAGTGAAGAAGGTACAACGCAGAACTGAAGTCCAAGCTGTCAAAAGCAGCTTTCTCCACAGTTGTAAGATCTGCTTGCCCACACAGCATCTGCTAGTCTTCAGGAATCACAACTGTGCCAAGCCTCTTGGAAGCAGATAGTGAAGGTTCTTAACAATAACTTTTCCTTAAATGTTCTCAGGCGTACACACTAAGTAACTCTAGTAAGGGTATGTGTTACTGTAGAATTAAACATTCAGGTTAAGTGTACTTTGGACCCATTTTAAAGTAATAAAGGTTTCTAGGAAAGCTGGAAATTTGTTTTTTTTTGTTTAGCAGATTAGTAGATTCCTAGTTTTCTGTGGTGCAGTTGAACATTTCTTCTGCAGTTCCACCTGCTGATGAAATCTGGTATTATGGTACAACCTTATAGCAGAAGGGTATTTCCACTTTTGCAGTCAAATTTAGAAAACCCAACCATATGTGTGTTGTGTTTTCCAGTCACATAGCCAGCATATCTAAAAAAATAAAAAATAATGATGATGTATCTAAGGAGAAGATGGCATGACTGATTCTAAGAATTTCTGGGCAGTCTTCACCTGTCACCAACCCATGAAAGTACCCGAGTACCTGTCACCTGCCCATTAGAGTACCTGAGTACCTGTCACCAGACCATCAGAGTACCCGAGTAGCTGTCTCCTGCCCATCTGAGTACCCGAGTACCTGTCACCAACCCATCAGAGTACCCGAGTACCTGTCACCTGCCCTTCAGATTACCCAAGTACATGTCACCAACCCATCTGAGTAACTGATTACCTATCTGCAGCCCATCAGAGTACCCAAGTACTATTTACCAGTCCATCAAATTATCCAAGTACCTTTCACCTGCCCATCAGAGAACCTGAGTACCTGTCACCAGACCATGAAAGTATCCAAGTACCTGTCACCTGCCCATTAGAGTACCTGAGTACCTGTCACCAGACCATCAGAGTACCCGAGTACCTGTCACCTGCCCTTCAGATTACCCAAGTACCTGTCTCCAGCCCATCAAAGTACCCGAGTACCTATCTGCAGCCCATCAGAATACCTGAGTAGCTCTCTGCAGCCCATCAGAGTACCCGAGTACCCATCTGCAGCCCATGCCTCATAGAATATACCTCCGGTGTTTGCTTTCCAAAACGGGGTCGTTTTGTGGGTAATTCCACTGTCCTGGTGGTCCAGGGCCTTCAAATGTGTGATAGGTATCAATTAAATTTTATGTGTAATTTATGCTCCTAGAACACCTGACGGTGCTCCCTGCATGTTTGGCCTCTGTATGAGGCCAGGGTGTGAAAAAGTCTCACACATGTGGTATTGCCATACTCGGGATGAGCAGCAGAATATATTTTGGGGGTTAATTTTTGCTATATACATGCTATGTGTTAGAAATACCTTATAAATTGACCACCTTGTGTAAAAATAAAAGCGTTTTCATTTTCTTTCCACATTTTTCGAAGACTTGTGGAAAATATGAACCATTCAAAAGACTCATAATGCCTCATAGAATATATGTTGGGGTGTTTGCTTTCTGAAATGGGGTCATTTTGTGGGTAATTCCATTGTCCTGGTGCTCCAGGGCCTTCAAAAGTGTAATAGGTCGTGAGGAATTTATATGTGAAATTTCTGCTCCTAGAATGCCTAACTGTGCTCCCTGCATGTTGGACCCCTCTATGCGGCCAGGGTGGGAAAAAGTCTCACACATGTGGTATCGCCATACTCAGGACGAGTAGCAGAATATATTTTGGGGGGTTATTTTTGCTATATACATGCTATGTGTTCATAATATCATATAAATTGACCACTTTTTGAAAAAAAAATAGGTTTTCATTTTCTTTCCACATTTTCTGAAGACTTGTGGAAAAAATTGAACCGTACAAAAGACTCATAATGCCTCATAGAATATACTTTGGGATGTTTGCTTTCAAAAATGGGGTCATTTTGTGGGTAATTCTATTGTCCTGGTGCTGCAGGGCCTTCAAAATGTAATAGGTGGTTAGGAAATCATATGTGTAATTTACACACTAGAATGCATGACGGTGCTCCCTGCATGTTGGACTTCTCTATGTGGCCAGGCTGTGAAAAAGTCTCACACATGTGGTATCGCATACTCGGGGAGAGCAGCAGAATGTATTTTGGGGTGTAATTGTAAGTATGCATATGCTGTGTGTGAGAAATAACTTGTTGTTATGACAATTTTGTGCAAAAAAAAAAAAAAAAACATAATTTCTGAATTTTCCCAAGAATTGTGGGAAAAAAAGTACAACTTCAAAACACTTGCCATGCCTCATACTAAATACCTTGGAATGTCTGTTTTTCAAAAAGGGGTCATTTGGGGGTATTTGTACTTTCCTGACATTTCAGGCCTCAAGAAATGAGATAGGCCATCAGTGCATCAGGTGTGATCAATTTTCAATGATTGGCACCATAGCTTGTAGACTCTATAACTTTCACACAGACCAAATAATATACACTTATTTGGGTTATTTTTTTTACCAAAGATAGGTAGCAGTATAGGTTTTGGCCCAAATTTATGAACAAAAGTTATTTGCAAAATTTTATCATAGAAACTAAAAAAAATGTTTTTTTTTCAAAATTTTCACACTTTTTTCACTTATGTCGCAAAAAATAAAAAACCCAGAGGTTATTAAATACCACCAAAAGAAAGCTCTATTTGTGTGAAAAAAATTATAAAAATTTTCTTTGGGTACAGTGTAGCATGAGAGAGTAATTGTCATGCAAAGTGTGAGAGCGCTGAAAGCTGAAAATTGGTCTGGGCAGAAAGGGGGTATAAACGTCCTGTATTGAAGTGGTTTTAATAGGCAGGCTGAATGTACCAAGTTGATCGTTTGACCAATTTGGGTACTGCTGGATTCTCTGCTGTAGCCACTAGCGGTCTTCTCCCGGCAGGGACAGCTTCCCTCACTCTCCCCCGCCCCCTACACCAGGAGAAGACAGTTGCTGATTATCCTGTCAACACTGTTTGTGTTGATGGGGAAATCGTGCAAATTTCTTTCCTGCAACCCTTGGCCAGCCAGCCTTTCTCTTTTTTTTTGACTGAATTGAAATCTATTTTGGGATTTACACTTCATGAATGATGTAAATGTTATGAGAGATTATCTGAGGGTGTTTCCAAAGCTATATCTTTAGATTTAATAAACAGTATATGCAGTTCTTGACACTAATTTTAACCACTTCAGCCCCGGAAGGATTTCCCACTTTAGGACCAGAGCACTTTTTGCGATTCAGCACTATGTCGCTTTAACTGACAGTTGCGCGGTCGTGCGACGTTGTACCCAAACAAAATTTGCGTCCTTTTTTTCCCACAAATAGAGCTTTCTTTTGGTGGTATTTGATCACCTCTGAGTCATTTCTGATCACCACTATAAACAAAAGAAGAGCGTCAATTTTGAAAAAAAACCCCCCACATTTCTTATTTATCGCTAAAATACAAATAAAAAAATATATATAAAAAAACATTTTTTCCATCGGTTTTAGAAGATTTATATTCTTCCTCATATTTTTGGTAAAAAAATCGCAATCAGCGTTTATTGATTTGTTTGCGCAAAAGTTGCCGCGTTTACGTAAGATGCAAATTAATTTCTGGGGTTTTTATTTTTTTTATTTTTTACTAGTAATGGCGGCGATCTGCGATTTTTAACGGTACTGCGATATTGCAGCGGACATGTCGGACCATTGTGACACTTTTTTGGGACTATTGGCATTTATACAGCGATCAGTGCTATAAAAATGCACTGATTACTGTGTAAATGCCATTGGCAGTGAAGGGCTTAACCTGGAGGGGCACTCTAAGAGTTAACCGTGTTCCCTGGACGTGTTCTAACTGTGTGTGTGGGCTGCCCTGGCTGGGGGAAGGGGGTGATCACGGCTTCCATATACAGGAAACCTGTGATCACAGCCCTTCCCCCTCTGTCAGAACGGAGATCCGTGTTTACTTACACGGACCTCCGTTTTCTCACTGCGGGGGGGGCATCGCGGGTAGCCGGCGGCAATCGAGTCCGCCCTACCTGCTCCCTGGCCCCCCCGGACACAGTGAGCGCGCGAGCGCGCATCCGGCGGCGCGCGTGCGCTCACAGCACTAGTTATTGCAGCCGCCGTCATATGATGGCAGTTTGCGATATCGAGCCACTCTGTCGCCGTCAGACTGCGATCGGCAAGTGGTTAAAAGATCTAGAATATTAAAGTGGAACGTCAGTCATTTTTTTCATCTTTCCATCTATTAAATCTTCTGCCCTTGTTGTTTTAACATTGGATAGTAAAACATTTTTTTTCTGCCAGTAAATACCTTATACAGCTCACTTCCTGTTTCTTGGCTGGAAAAATGGATTTTGACATCATGCATAGCTCTCTGACTTTCGTGAGAGTTTGCCAGGAAGGCAGGGGGGAGTGAGTCATAAGAGGGCCAATGACAGCTGCAGAGCTTGTGGCATATCTGTGTAAATCCAGGAAGTGAACAGACAGCAGCTTCAGCTGCCCACAGTTAAAATGATTGCAGCCAGACTCAGTGGAGGAAGATTTCTGCAGCATATTTGGCAAGTACAGAATCACAGTATATATAAAATAATATGCAAAGTGGTTAGAGGGAAGCTTCAGAATGGCAAAGATGTTTTTATTACAAATTATGTGAGTAGACTGCAGTTCCTGTTTAAGGAATACTCAATATATTTGTGTGCAAGGAACTCTATGTCACATTTATCACTATACTTGAAAGGTATATACTTATTTCAATGAATTTAAGAACAAAACATAATTTTGCATATATTAGTTGCAAAGGGCAACTCATTTTTTATCTATTCATGGATATTTTATCCATGAAATAATTAGGACCACAAACAATAAAATGCTGTATAGAGCAATGTGCAAATCAATACTTAAATGAAATGTAATATGAAGTACAATTAAATAGCTATGGAATATAACATACTAAAGTTAAACTACAATACTTAAGGTTTGCTTTGTTAATGTGTGAGGTGAGCTTGCATTCACGTCAGACATCCAGGCAAGGGCAAGTAAAGCTCTATTTTCATACATTTCTTGTACAGAACTGGACGTTTTGTGTTTACTTCAGTGCTCTTCACCTTGCTTCACACTTTAGTAAATCAAGCTTTTAGATGCTTGTGTATTTTTCTTTTATGTACATGCAGAAAAAAAAAATGCAAATGTGTTATCTTTATCCATTGCAGCTCTTTTTTCAAGGTAAGTTCTTCAAGAAGAGGTGAGATAAGGGCAGGGAAGATCTGTGTTTTAGGTCAAGCTAATGCTTAGATAATTGGAGACTGTTTTTTATAGATACCACATTGTAGCTTTAAAGCATTTGTATACTTAGATTGTACATCTTGTGTAAATGTGTTAGTTAAGTTCTCCCATATTTTCAAAGAATTTAACCACTTAACCCCCGGAGCCCTTTTTTACATTTGTTGTTTACAAGTTAAAATCAGGTTTTTATTGCTAGAAAATTACTTAGAACCCCCAAACATTTTATATATTTTTTCAAACACCCTAGAGAATAAAATGGCGATCGTTGCAATACTTTTGTCTTACAGTATTTGCGTAGCGGTCTTTCAAGCGCAATTTTTTGGGAAAAAATTCACTTTTTTTGAGATAAAAAAATAAGACAACACTAAAGTTAACCCAATTTTTTGTATATTGTGAAAGAGGATGTTCGCCGAGTAAATAGATACCATACATGTTACGGTTAAATATTGCGAACACTCATGGAATGGCGGCAAACTCCGATACTTAAAAATCTCCATCGATTTAAAAATTGTTAATGGTTACCAGGTTAGAGATGCAGAGGAGATCTTTTGCTAGAATTATTGCTCACACTCTGGCGAACGTGGCAATACCTCACATGTGTAGAATAAACACCATTTTCATATGCGGGCGCGACTTACATATGCATTTTCTTTGCTGCGCAAGCTTGCGGTGACGGTGGCGCTTTAAGAATGTAAACATCCCTTGTGATAGTAATATATGGTGATAGGTACTTTTTATGGAGGGATGGGAGGTCTAAAAGACCCCCCATCCCTCCTCTACACTTCCCAGTATTCAGATCGCCAAAAACGGCGATTCTGAATACTGTAATTTTAAAACCGGCGCCGTTAGACGCAGAGTAAACTGGAAGTGACATTGTAAAGTTGCTTCCAGAAATGTACATCGGATCGGAGATCCGGTCTCCCGGTGGGACAGGAGGCCGGAGAAGAGTGGCGGACGGTGGCAGGAGGGGGGATGTCCCCTCCCGCTGCCTGGGATAATGACCGAGCGGCTCCCGTGCCAGATTGGCCATTATTGCTGGATTGCTGGCTGCTTGCTCTAAAAAACGATGCCGGGGTATAGCCTGTAGCTTCAGACTATACCCCGATACATCCACTTAAAGCTGCCACCGTTTATAAACGGCGATTCGCGTTAAGTGGTTAAAATAAAATCTGTATGAGATCACATTTTGGTTGTTACAGCCAGCACATTTTAACCCTGATATTGGCACAATAATAAAACATCTATTATACTCAACTTCACAATTAATTAAGTAAGCCTAGCATTATTCAATGTCTTATGTAATGTATCTATTAGCATTGAGGGTCACAAGCATGGTGTAGGTTTCCTAGCCCCCTACCCACCCCCCTTCCTTTCCCTGCTGTGCCCCATTTTCATCCCCAGCCCTAGCTCCTCAATTCATTTTTTTCATCCATGACCTTTCCCCTGCTCGCGTCTTTTCCACCACCTTTCTATCTCTCTCCCCCTATCTTGTTCTTGCTTAACTAGATCTCTATGCTCACTGGTTCAGCTCCCTACTTGCTTACCCTACTTCCACATTGTTCTAATCAGCACCCTTTTCCCCTCCATGATCCCTTTTTGTGCTATTTTAAAATGGTGGTTAACAAGGGCTACAGTGGTTTTGAGGCACTGAGTTTGACCTTTTCAAGGTTGCTGTAGTTTCAGATGTTCATCCATCACTACCTGCACTTGAATCCTGCTGTTTGCTATTTTACTGGCTGCTGTATTGACATATACTTGTGAATTCCTGTATTTCTGAACATTTACTTGATTGATATTTCTCTGGCTCTGCCTTTGTGAACCTCTTTATATAAAAATAAAATCTATAACAAAAATGAAGAAAGAGGATCACATCCACAAGCTTGACATGCCTGCTATTCATAGTAGTAAGGGTAAGAGAATAGATGCTCAATTGTTGCCATTTCTCTTGGGAGAACCAATTTATTAGCAATGCCATTGTTTTCCAGAGGACTGAAGCTATGATAATAAAATACTCCTACTTATTGGCTCCTTTTAGTCGTTTTTGCATTTTCGGATTATTGATAGTTTTGAAGCAGTGGTTTTTGTTTGTTTCAGTAGCGTTTTTTTACAGGAGTGCATACTTGCTACAATATGTATGATAGAAACATTCTAACATTCAAATATTAAATTACTTTCTAGGTACAGTGGAACCTTGGATTACGAGCATAATTTGTTCCAGGAGAATGCTTGTTATCCAAAGCACTCGTATATCAAAGCATGTCTCCCCATAGGAAACAATGGAAACTTGGTCAATTTGTTCCACAGTCACAGCTTGTCTATGCAGTTACTGTATGTGACCACAGTTCTAGAAGTGCCTGGTGTTTGCAATACCGCATGTGGCCAGATTTGCAGGGGCTACGGCCCTCCAGCTGTTGCGGAACTACTGTATGCATCCCATGATGCATTGTAAAACACTGACATTCACAGACATGACTAGGCATGATGGGAATTGTAGTTCCTGAACAACTGGAGGGCCACAGTTTGAAGACCTCTGCTCTAAGACTTCGGGATCACTCGGCAATGCTAGGAAAATGTTTGCACTTTAGGTATTTCTAAGGAATTTTGATATTTTCCGGCCGCCTCCGAGGCTTACTAGCACCCCCGAAAACCTGGCCACTTGTGGTATTGCATGCAAAAAGGCTACATTTTTACGTTATGCGAGACACCACTAGCAAACCAAGTTAGAATTTATTTTAAAAAAACTGCTCGTATTGCAAAACGCTCATTAACCGTGGTACTCGCAATCCAAGGTTCCACTGTAATTACAAATATGACTCTCAGCAGACCATAAAAATAAAAAAGTTATTGAAGTAAATTATTATTATTTACATAATTTTTACTACTGACTCTGATATAAGTATCTTCACATTTATTTGGATTTTTTTTTTTTTTTAAGTACCTGCAGTTTATATTTTTGCTGCGGACATCTTGGGCCTTCTCAATGACAACTTTTTTTTTTTTTGACTTTCAAATGTTTTTATTGAAATTTTCATTGAAAATTACATGCAATGAGAGAAGGAGGAAACAAAGGAACCAAACCAAATATGCTCTCCTTATGGCTTGCACATCTGTAGGACATACTCAAAATATCACTATTGAATCAGAGCAAAAAGGATAAGGCGAAAACATACCTTACAATAAGTTACAGTTCCCGACAGGTACAATACAATAACTTGAGTAACTTATTTACCCCATTGGGTACAAGCTGTAAATAGGTTCTAACTAGGTCGAGATCTGTGGGAAGTTGTGGCTTAAATTGATATAGGGAAGGAGCGAGAAGGGGTTTTTATAGTGACTGATCGGGTGTTGTACTCTCAAAATGTTCAACTTATAAAAGATCGGTAGAGGAAAACATGCCGCTTGTGTTGCTAAAGTCTCAGGTAAACAGCTTTCAGAGATTTAGAGGCATTTGGATGGGTAATCCAATGGTGCCACTGATTTTTAAATCTTACTAGGTTCTGGGCTAGCATCAGCTCATAGTGGGCTTGTGTGTTTAACCTTATGATAATGCCAGAAAGAGGAGCCTCTGTGGTTTTCCACAGTTTAGTGATCATTATTCTTGCTGCTGTCAGAATATTGGCTATTATTATTCTATAAAACAGGGGGTAAATATCTAAATTGATGTATAAGATGGCCATTTCTGTGGTGAGTTTAGTTAAATTACCAGATAAAGAGGCAATTAGAGAAGAGACCGAGTTCCAAAAACTTAACAGGTTCTTACATTCTCACAACATATGGTAAAGCATTCCAGTGTGATTATTACATCTCCAACAAAGGGAGGATGAGGAGGGGAATATTTTGGCTAACCTACATGAGGTGAGGTACCATCTATTTAGGACCTTCTGGGCATTATCCCAGTGTTCTACGCAGGAAGAAGCTTTGACCCCTTATTGTTATTTCTTTGTTCCAGGTTTCAATGGGGAAGGATTGCGAAAGGTCCTTTTCCCATTTGAGGATATTTGGGTTTTTCGGGTCTTTAGAGTGTTGGGAGAGGGCTTTATAAAAGAATGTGATGCCTTTAATTTTATTCGATTTTTTATTATTTATATACTTCCAAGCTTGTAGGGGTATACACCATCCCGCTCTAGGGTCTACCTCCTTTAATTTCTTGGACTTGCAAAATTTGTTAAGCGTTACCTCTTTGTCCTCCAAAGTGAGAGAATCAAAGAAGTTGTAACCTAGGTTCCTCCATTTCCTCATGTTTTTTTGTTATTTAAAAAGTACTAGCTCTTTAAACCATCCTCCATGGTTTGAGATTATATGATGATGTCTTCTGAGGTAACCTGTATTGATTCTGTATTGTTTTATTTTCTATAGGACTTGTGTACCTATTCTGTGTACAAATAAATTATGTTTTAGGAGCTGCCTGTAACAAATGAGCTTGCTGAAAATTAAAGCTGTTTAGGACATGGTCTATCCATTTTGCATTTGCAAAGTCAATAGCTGTCCCTCTAGCATCCTTTGTTTTTTGCTGAGAGTATTTGGTTTTCATGTATGCAGGCTTTAGGCCTCATGCACACTGGACGTTATAATAACGTTAGAAAAAGGCCAGTAGCTTCGCAGTGAGTTTTTTAATGTTTTTCAACATTTTTTGGAATAACGTTTTTTAGCGTTTTTCAGCTCTTTTTAGCGTTAGCGGTTTTAAGCATTTTTTTTAATGGGATCAAAAACGTTAAAAAATGCTAGTGAGATGCGTTTTTGAGCGTTTATTGATGTTTTGAGCGTTTTTTGGCGTTTTTTGACATTGGAGTGTTTTTACAGCTGAAAAACTCCTCTCAGAACCCACTAGTCTTGTTTTTTTTATTACAGCCAAAAATGCCCCAGCCAAAACAGTTCATAACAGCCTATGTGTGCATAGACACATAGGATAACATGGTGGATAGTTTATTGACTGTGGAAAAAAAGCGTCTGAAACCAAACACAGCAGCTGTAAAAAAGTCCATTGTACATGAGGCCTAACAGTACACTCACGTGAAAATTAAACTGTTATATGCATACATGGATCATTCCCCCATAAGTAGTTCAGTTTTTATCTAGATATTGCCATAATGTGCTCTCCTTCGATTTGTTGGAAATCTGGTGTCCTGAGACACAGCTACTGGGGGGTGCTGGAACATGACTATCAATCAGATTTTAACCGGCCTTGGATGGTTAAATGTGATTATTAATTCAGAAATTAGAGTTTAAGGAAATGACAAAGCATGAGTTTCAAGAAATTCTCTCCTCCTGACTTTGTATATATTAATTATTTTACAGGACATTACACAGAACTTTCATTAGAGTGAATTGATAGTGAATTTTTGTCTTTAACAAGGATACTTATTTAATGAGTAGCATTAGTAACTCACTGAAAGCTTTTTATTATTTCTTGGGATTGCTCATTAAAAATGTGATCCATTTTGACATTTTTTTTGGTGTCATTTTACATTAAAAAGAGAAAAGACAGAAACCTGAAGTTTTTGACGTTAAGTTATTACTTAACAAATCAGTATGAAAAAAAATCAGACTTTACATTCTATGCAGTTTATGAATATGATATGCAAACAATGACAACAGAGAGCATGGCATGGCAGATGTAGCTGTTGTTTAAATTGATATAGCCTGTTTATGTGTGTGCTGTGTATGTGCTGGTAAAATTGATGTAAATGTACCTTTTATATAACATATGTATACAGCCATAGTATCAATTCCTTTATACTTATTTATGCCCAGTAACTATTAAAGGAAAGAGTACAAAGGGGCTTAGATTTACCATTATGTACAGTAGTCATGTCCCCAAACCCAGCAGAGGCAATGAGACATCTTTTCCCAGCATAGTTTTTGGCCACAATTATCCGTCTCACATTAGGTTATTTACACATTATCTCAATATAGGTCAGGACCAGGAAAACAAGGAAATGTTTTGTATAAGTTTTCCAAACATTTTGCACCTACAGGCTCCTTTAGTGAAAATCCCATCCTGGGTACATATAATTAATTTAAAAGGCTAAATAATCATAATCATATATTTAATTAAAACCTTTGGCAACAACTGCTGTCCCCCATTTGCCTACTGGACAATGTTATCCCCTTTCTGTCCGGACCAATTTTCAGCTTTCAGCGCTGTAATACTGTGAATGACAATTGTGAGGTCATGCTACACTGTACCCATATGATCTTTTTACAAAAATAGAGCTTTCTTTTGGTGGTATTTAATCACCATTGTTTTTTTTATTTTTTGCTAAATAAACAGAAAAAGACTGAACAGTTTGAAAAAACAAACAAAACATTTTTTAGTTTGCTATAACATTTTGCAAATGGGTAATTTTACTCCTTCACTTATGTGCATTGGTGATGCTGCACTGATGGGTACTGATAGGCTGCACTGATGGGCACTGATAGACACAGATGAGGCGGCACTGATGGGCACTGATGAGCACTGATGAGGCTGTACTGATAGGTGCCACCGATAGGTGACACTGATACGTACTGATAGGTGGCACTAATAAGCACTGATAGGCAGCACTGAAGGGCACTAATAAGTGGCCCTGATTGGCAGCACTGATGGACACTGATTGGCAGCACTGGTGGGTACTGATTGGCAGCACTGGTAGGCACTTTTGGGACAACACTGATAGTCAGGACACTAATAATCAGTGCCCTGATTATCAGTGTAGATGGCCCTTTCACACAAGCCGGTTATCGGCTCTCTTCTCCTTTGACTGTCAGTGTGAGGAAAGGAATGTCAATAACTGGCTTGTGTTTACATGATGATCAGCTGTCATTGGACACTGTTGAGCACATGGTAAAGGGGTGCTGTGATTGGACCTTTACCCTGATCTGTGATCAGCTGTGTCCTAAGGACACGGCGATCCCAGATTGTGCCACAGGAATATGATGCCCTCCCAGAACTTGCCGGCCATGCTGTAGCCGTCATTCAGCTATAGCATGGTCGGCAAGTGGTTAAAGGAAGGGAGCCTGGACATTAATGCAATGGGTTTTTTATTACCAGCAATTGGAGAAGCCAACTCTTAACTTAAAGGGTAATCTTCCTATTCATTTTCTTAGTCACTTTGTATATTTGATTTTACAGACCTATAGGGGTTGATTTATTAAAGGCAAAAAGACTGTGCACATGATTGGATGATGGAAGTTGTCAGAGTTTCTACTCATTTACTAAGCTCTGGAGTAACTGCACTTTGCAAAGTGCAAAGTCTATTTGCCTTTAGTAAATCAACCCCTTAATGCCTGTCCTTTAACTACTGACTGGTTCTCTAGTTAGTACTGGCAAATCTTCTGTATTACAGTTTGTGCTGCCCACAGTCAGTACTATGATGAGGGCACAGCGCTAATGTGATTTTCTGTGCCAGCAACTGAATTAATGTTCTTGTGTAAAAAATGCAGTTTCCAGAAATTATTATAAAATAGATTTTACACTGATATATTTGGAAAGGTTATTGTGCTCTCTAAACTGTATTCCCATATTCCAGCTGTCATTCTGTCTTTTGTAGGATGCTATAGGAACCCCCCTCCCCATTAGGATTCACACTTTTTTTTCATAATCTGTCACTTTCTGCAAAACAGTAGCTAATACTATTAATAACTTAATTTAAGAAACTCTCAATTCTGTATATGAATGTAAACATTATCAAATAGCTTGCCAAATTTTACAAGCGCCTGCTGCCAAATTCAATAATTGTAATCAATGCCTGCTTTGCAAAAGAATGACTAACTAGGAGACTAGCTTTGACAGGTTAGCTCTTGTCTACTGTAGAATGGCCTGCTCAAGGATCACGACAATGCTCGAGTAATATACTGGTCCATCTAACCTATACAACTTCAGCTTTGTTGTGAAAAGAAAACTGTGCAAATGCCTAACACAGCAGCTCCATCACATTATGGATAGTCCTAAGCACTAATTGGTACACCAGACTGGAGAATGACGTGCCTGTAAACCTTTTGGCACACTTCTCTCTATTTGATGACAGTTTCGACTGCTGCATTGGAGTGTGGAGAGTATTGACATTGCCACGTTACTACCTTAACTTTTTAGCTGCATGTAAAGGCCATTTCAAAAGGATATCCTCCAGCCAACCCAAACAGGGAACAGTTGGCACCCACAGAGCTCATGTACTTGGTACTATTTGGCTACAACCCTATGTAGCTGACCTATATAAAACATATATGATGACTGATGCAAGGAGGAGAGCTGTTGTGCATGAAAAAGCAAGAAAGGATAGTTTATGGCACTAAGTAGAAGAAGGTTTGTGGAAAGGGTCTTATAGATGGTTCCTGGAGAAAGTTTGGTAGAATCAGCAGGGGAAATGAAAAGCACTTGAGGTATAGATATATCAGAAGGGGGGGGAGCAGTCCTCCCCTAAGGCAATGTCAAAGAGGCAGTATAATAGTAAATAGTTTATTACCAAAAAACATATGGAGAAACAACAAAAAGAGAGCTGTAAGCAGGGTAAGGGTCCTTTCACACACACGGACCGTTCATCAGTTCATCAGTTTATCAGTTCATCAGTTCATCCGTTTTTCATCCGTTTATTCATCCGTTTTTTTTCATCCGTTTTTTCATCTGTGGTCATCAGTTTTTTTTTACATCCACTACCAATGCAAAAACGGATGAAAAACTGACCGTTCGTCAGTTTACATCCGTTTTTCGTCCGATCCGTTTTTTTGACGGATGAAAAATAGGACTTTCATCCGTTCTAAAAATTGGATGCTGACGGAAGCAGATGAAAACGGATGCAAATGAATGATCATCAGTTGTCATCCGTTTTTCCATAGAGATGCATTGATGTCCGTTTTTCATCAATCAACGAATGGATGTAAAACGGACAAACGGTCCGTGTGTGTGAAAGGGGCCTAAGGCTCCATTATTCAATTAAACAATTAAACAAAAACCTCCACCACATCCCCCATTAAAATTATCAAGGTTGATAGACTACCCACATAACCACCATTCATAACCATTCATTCAGATCATTTAATTGCACTTCCCGTATGTCCATGTATAGCTCATAGAACCCCCATGTACCAGTAGAGACTGAATTTAGGGTTATAGTCCATGTAGAGGATTCTAGGGATATTGTGCAAGGAAAGAATGGGGGTAAAGATTGGAAGAATCTCCACAAAAAAATCTCTAAATTCCAGTATTCTTGCAATCAGATTGTATATAAATGAATTGTCTATGGGGATTATCATGTGAGGCGATTGTTTGTTCCGTGAATAGAAAATCTTCTATATAAAATATATGTGATGACTGATGCAAGGAGGAGAGCTGCTGTGCATGAAAAAGCAAGAAAGGATAGTTTATGGCGCTAAGTAGAAGAAGGTTTGGGGAAAGGGTCTTATAGATGGTTCCTGGAGAAAGTTTGGTAGAATCAGGAGGGGAAATGACAAGCACTTGAGGTATAGCTGCAGATGTCCCAAAAAAATGGATTGGAGAACCTTGTAGTCTTTGTAAAGGTACCACTTTCTTCTCGTACAAGAGAAGGTCTTCCTTTGCAGCCATATGTTGTGGATCACCAACTTGCCTCCTTACATAAATGTAAATAATAGTGTTCTATATAGTGTCTGGTTTTATATATTGTGACTAGGTCCAATTTACCGATTTTTCTACAACCTATGTTTTCTTTCAGCTACTGTGCTATATGCTATATATTGCTTTTATGTTTGTATACTATTTATGTCATCAGGGATGTGAAAATTGCTACTCATTTCCCTGTATATGTCATTTTTTTATCTATATGTTAATAAAGAATACATTTTTTTATCTATATACCTACGTTACTTTATATCTGCCTTTAAAATCCAGGGGAGTAATTTAAGTCTGGCTCTATGCCGACTTTTTCCTTTCCAATAGGTTCTATAGTGGTGTCCAGTAACTTCATATGTCTCCCATGACAGTTTCCATTAAATGTAGATGCAATTTCTCTTCATCTTATATTTTTGTTTTCAGCAGCCAGAAATAAATGGAAAATGTGTGTATGAGCTAATATTTAATATGCATCACATGCCATAATGGTCATGGCATCCCATGCCTTATAACAATCATAGACATTCCATGCTTCATAACAGTCACTGACTTTCCATGCCACCTAATAGTCAAGATCATGTGTATTATGATTTTTTTACCAGTCCATTGCTGCTCTGTCTAGTTGATACAGTGTAAAAATTACCACCTCAAAGCTTATGGTGTTTTCTGAAATAGAGCATCCCTAGTGCTACCTTGTATGATGTGTATTGGGTTTAGATAGTACATATGCCTCCTGAGGGCATCTCATTTATATCCACTGTGATGACTGACTTATACATCCAGCTCAGACAACATGAGATATAAATAGATTTGACATGTGGAACATAAATTCTGATACCATCAAGCTTCACAAAAACCTGAGGTTCCATGAGCTATGTTGTACTTTACTGAACTGAAGTCAGTGATCCTAGCATACAGACAGGGCAGCTTAGATAATAAAGTGATACTGAACAGAGAAGTGTAAATTGCCATAATCAATTTACATAAATAATATATATCATGGCACTGTATTTTTTTAAATCCTATAAGTACCTTATTCCTGCAGCGCTATCGTGTGGTCACATGATCTCTCCCTGTTGTTTGGCATCTGCAGGGAAAGATCCTTGGGAGGGGCTTCTATTACTCTGCTGATGTATGCTGTCTGCACTGTGAGTCTTCCTCTGCACAATGCTGATTGGTGTTGTGTAAATTTACATGACTAGAAACAAAACTGTTTTAGAAGAACAATTCAAATTAAGTTATAATTATCAACTGTTTTACAGCTCCCTATAGGTATTTAGTGAAAATCAAATGTGTATTTTTTGTGCATTAATATGATGTAGGCAGGGTCAAAGATGATTGGCACTAGCTTTCACACAACATTGTCATCCAAAGCTTTTTTTTTTACTTTACAGGTATTAGCAATACATTTGATATATTTAATTCGGATTTATATTAAAACTAAGCTTTATGTGAGTTCCTTAGCAAATATGATCAATCATCCCACCCCCATAGGGTTTTAAAGTGGTTGTAAAGGCATTCTATGCATTAAGATAAAAAACCTTCTGTGTGTGGCAGCCCCCCTAATACTTACCTGAGCACCATCTCTATCCAGTGATGTGCACAACCATCTGGGACTCTCCCTGCTAATTGGCTAAGACATGGCAGTGGCACCATTGACTCCCACTGCTGTCAATCAAAGTCAGTTAGCCAATCAGGAGAGAGAGAGTGGGGGTGGGGCTGAACCGTGGCTCCATGTCTTAATGGACACACAGAGCTGTGGCTCGGCTCAGATTCCCCCATAGCAAGCTGCTTGCTGTGGGGGTTTGCTGTGGGGGCACTCGACAGGAGGGAGGGGCCAAAAAAGCCTGTGCAAAACCACTACAAAGGGCAGATAAGTATAACATACCTTAGTATCACTTTAACAATAGGAGGACATGGAGAAGGATGGAGGGAGGGGAGTGTTATTTATCATGTAAACACCCACATGTGTGACCCTATAATCACGTGGGCTGCACAGATAAGAAAAAAGAGGAAATTAAGAGCTTAGAATGTATGAGCATGCTCCGTAGAGGACATCTGTGGGTCTCCAAAATCCCAGGCTGCAGTGGAGACACAGGGAAGATGGGAGGGACAGTTGAAGGCAGGATCACACACAAAACAAATGCTTTAGTGGCTTTGTGAGTATGCACACTCTGTTATATAGAATGTAATGAGAGTTTTTTTTTATTGTCTGGGTTTAATGACACTTTAAATGTGCTGGGAATCAGTTATTGACATATTTTTAGCTTTTGCAGACCAAGAAAAAAAAATGGCTGAAATGAATTATCTTATGATTATAGTTATATGTTTAGAAATACATCTCCTAAATTGCAGTCTATATACAAATTATCAGACAGTTCGTTTTTAAATCCCATCTTTGGGAACATGTTGATACATTTTACTTTTGAGTCCGCATATCCTTTGCCACACCTCTTCCAGGAGTGTGGTTTGTTGTTCCATCACTGCAGTCTGTGCCCAATGCTGACTGCTACACTTGTTGTGACATCATCACACTGCAGTAGTGTTCAGGTCCTGAGAGAACCCTGCAGGTGGACGGACAATAAGAAGTGTCCACATCACACAGGTAGAGACATGGGCAACCAAGGATGGACACTCCCACTCTGCAGCAAGGAAGACAGGAATGTCTCTTAGCATGTCACATGATCACAAATTAGGGTAGATAAGAGGGGTTTTATGTTATTTATTTTATTGGTGCAATCATTAGAGGTGGATAGTTAGAGGTATAGTAATATTGTTTTGCTTTAATCATAATTGGGAATGAGTGAAGTTCAGTTATCCAAAGCAACCACTAAGATTTTATGCTTTGATGTTTAGATTTTTTTAGAAATATCCCACCACTTGTTGTGTGACCCCCCCTACACACACACACACACACACAAATACCCCATACACTTACCTAAGTCCTCTCACGATCCAGCGATGTCCCATCTGCAGCACTGTTGCTCCCTCTTCCTGGTTGCTGAGAGCAGCGAGAGCCAATGGACTATCAGTCAAATTCTGTGATGAGGAAGTGGGAGTGTGTGGCCAAGATGATCTGTATGCGTCTATTGATGCACACAGCCTGGCTCGGAAGTGAGCCCACATGGGTGCCCAGTCAGCACCTATTAGCTTGCTATGGGGTTACCTGCAAGAGGAAGGAGGAGATAGCACAGATGGTGGACCGAAAGAGGAGGTAAGCCACCGCTCTGTGCAACAGAGCAGGTAAGTATAATTTTTTTTTATTTTAATAAAAAAAAATTAGTAGTATTCAATTCAATTCTGATTGATTTGATGTGGCTTACTATTGTTTGTACATCATGAATGCCTATTTTGTCTTATTAAAGACAACCAAAATAATAGTTCTGTCTTAAAAGTATAGTAATATTTTTATTTTCTCTTTAAACATTGATTTTACATTTTTGTAATTGAACATATGAAAGCAACCACAGTATAGTTTTATTCCTGCAGATTCTTTTTTTTTATAAAACACAGTGTAAGATTTGCAATGCAGAATACATAATTAACGTTTTTTTCTGTCACCCCATGTTTAAATTGTTATAATAGAATGTTTCTAAAACTTATAATTTTCTTTTCCACAGACCAGTGGGAAAATATGGCCTTAACTGGCACAGTCTTGGGTTAGAAAGTCAGAAGTGACAGTGCTTGTAGTCAGCACAGTCCATGGGAGAAATTTCCTGTGCAGTCAACCATGGGCTCAGCAGATGGATTTTCTAACTCAGCAAGCTAAATGCACCCACTGTGCAGTTTACATTTTAAATGTCTTACTTTACAGCACAGAACACTTATTATATAGACCTTGTTCCCAGAATGTTCCAAGAAAGCAGCACTTAGCCTAATGTATTGTGTGAGGGTGCAGGGCAATAATTAAGAGCATCAGATATGCTGTGCAAAAAAACAGAAATATGTGTGTAGACGGAGATATAGATATGTCCATGTGGATGTGTAATGGAAGTTCTTCTAATAAGATAGCTTAGTGCAAACCTGTGCTTTGACAATGCTTCGCCTAATTGGTTGATCCCCTCAGCTGACCCCTTCCCTGCACTGCTTCTATTGATTCTTTCACATATTTACTGGCCTCAGTACCTCCAGAAATGGTGAAGCATTTGATTTTCTCCCATTCTTTCCAAGAAACAGTGCTGGGTGCCTGAGCAGCCAATCACCAAGCCCAAGTTATGTCATGCAGGGGCTGGTCTTCACTCCATGGTGACAGGAAAATGGAGCATTAGGAAAACTGATGATGTATAAACAGCGAGTGGTTGTAAACCCTTACATATACCCAGTGAAGTGAACTGATACACTTAGATGAAAGAAATCCTCCGACATAAGTTGGACCTATTTATCTGCAGCATTCTATCCTCTACAGTCACCCACAACACACATTTTAAACAGCATCCCTCAGCTCTGATAAGCAGGGGGTAAGCATCTGATGATCACACTGCAGAGCTCAGAGAAGAGAGCTCCGAGCCCCAATTGGAAGGAAGGGACACATCCCCTCCACACAGTACACAGAAACATGCACAGCTGTGGCTGTCAATCAAAGGCTGTGTGCTGAAGCTCTACCTACCATCACCAATTATCTCTTGAAGTCAGGAAAAGCTGTTAGCAGATGCAGATAACAGAGAAATGAAGCAGTAGAGAGAAACCACACTTAGTGCTTGGATATAGAGAGGTAAACAGTACAGAAGAATGTGCTTTCTTCATACTTCATGTCTGAGGTTTACAGCAACTTTAAGTGAACCTGCATAGACAAAGCACAGGTTTACTTTGCAATCACTGCAGCTTACTATTTTAAATGCTATTTTCTGATAACTCCAGCACTGAAAAAAATCATACTTAGTTCTATTTGTTTATGAGGGGGCAGGGGAAGTTAGTTTTCCATAATTTACTCTGTGCTGTGCTGGCAGATCTCGTTATCAGTTGTAAACTAGATTTGAACACTGTCTGCCCTAACAAAGATTTACAAGCTGGGCTTCTCTCTGTTATATGTTAATGAGATGAGACACAGCCTGTCCTTTGCCTTTCTATTGGGACAGAATAACTCATTACATCTTGCAATCAGCTGTGAGGTCTTCTGATAAACATCTAAAAGGTAAGAAATAGTTTTAAAAAGGTAAAAATCCCATATCCCATTTGCAGTCCAAATGTCTATAACTAAAAGATGGCGTTCAGTATCTCCTCCGGATATTGGAAAAGTAATAATGAGAGTGAATGCCCAATGCAAAATGGAGCAAATCTTGGCTTACAAGGAAAACAGGTCAACCACTTTCCATAAACATTGGTCAGTCTGGTTAACCTCTAGCAAGGCCTCGCCACAATCCTAATAGTCACTATACAGGGCTAATTATGAGTTTTTATCATCTGCACCACCTAGTGGAATTATCCTCCTGGCTTCCTTTTTCAGGGTACATTGCCTTTGCTATCGCATTCTTACCTGGGATTATAATTGATTGTTTTATTATATCTTTCGTAGTTAGTGAAACAGATATGATTAGCCTAAGCTTATTGTTTGTTGTACCATTTTACTATGTTATCCTACTCAAGATGGGTCATTCCCCACATACCTCTCATTGTTTGAGGATATAGGAAGCACTGTTTCCAGTCCTCACTATATCAGTGCCTAACCACAGTCTGTTCCCATTGGGGGTGGTAGGCTTTTCCCTGTGAGAGGAGGATGTTGCTCACTATTATCTGGGCCCAGGGTTATCAATAAAGAGTCTCTATAAACTGCTCGTATTTGTCTGTTACATTACAAATATATATTTTTGGTATGCTATGTGAACAGGTACATATAACAAACATAAAGTGGATTTTCTTTCTGCAAAAGTGGAATTACACTTTAAGGCAGCAATCAGTTATGAATGAGGTATGTTTCTCTTTGTGGTTAATCCCACTTTCCAGTTTAATAACATTTATTTTAATTACTACTTTTTATATATACTATTATTTAAATTGTTGTTATTATTATTATTATATATTTACACATTATTAGGTACACCAGTTCAATTGCTTGGTAACACAAATTGCTTATCAGCCAATCACATGGCAGCAACTGAATGCATTTAGGCATCTGGACATGGTGAAGGCGACTTGCTGAAGTTCAAACCGAGCATCAGAATGGGGAAGAAAGAGGATGTAAATTAGGTTGAACGTGGCATGGTTTTTGTTGGCAGACGGATGAGTCTGAATATTTAAAAAACTGCTGATCTACTGGAATTTTCACGCACAAGCATCTCTAGGGTTTACAGAGAATGCTCCGAAATAGAGAAAATATCCAGGCAGTTATGTGGATGAAAAGGCTTTGTTGATGTCAGAGGTCAGAGGAGAATGGGCAGACTGGTTTGAGATGATAAAAGGCAAAAGTAAGTCAAAAAATCACTCGTTACAACCAAGGTATGCAGAATACCTTCTGTAAATGCACAACATATTGAACATTGAAGCAGATGGGCTACAGCAGCAGAAAACCACCCCGGGTGCCATTCCTGTCAGCTAAGAACAGGAAACTGAGGCTACAATTCGCACAGGCCCACCAAAATTGGACAATAGAAGATTGGAAAAATGTTGCCTGGTCTGATGAGTCTCGATAACAGCTGCGGCATTCAGTTGTTAGGGTCAGAATTTGGCGTAAACAACATGAAAGCATGGATCCATCCTGCCTTGTATCAATGGTTCAGGCTGGTGGTGGTGTAATGGTGTGGGGGATAATTTCTTGGCACACTTTGGGCCCCTTAGTACCAATTGAGCATTGTTTAAATGACACAGCCTACCTGAGTATTGTTACTGACCATGTCCATCCCTTTATGACTACAGTGTACCCATCTTCAGCAGGATAATGCACCATGTCACAAAGCTCAAATCATCTCACCACTGGTTTCTTGAACATGACAATGAGGTCACTGTAATCCAATGGCCTCCACAGGCACCAGATCTCAATCCAATAGAGCAGCTTTGGGATGTGTTGGAATGGGAAATTTGCATCATGGATGTGCAGCCAACAAATCTGTAGCAATTGTGTGATGCTACCATGTCAATATGGATCAAAATCTCTGAGGAATGTTTCCAACACCTTGTTGAATCTATGCCACAAAGATTTATGGCAGTTCCGAAAGCAAAAGGGGGTCCAACCCGGTACTAGCCAGGTATAACTAATAAAGTTGCCGGTAAGTGTATTTTGTTGGATATTTTAACTATTTATCTGGATGTCTGCTTTAGATCAAAGCTACTTAGATGTTAGATGCAATAATGCCAACACATTTTCTGAAGTGCTTTACTGAGTACATTGAACCACTTCCATGATTCAAGGGAACAGTGTAATACCTCAGCCACAGTCACAGGGCTGGTTTGGAAGAAAATGATTTAACCTACCAGTGTGTTGTGCTTGAATTATCAGAGAAACACACTCAAAACATGAACAGAAACTCCATGCAAATGAGTTTTTGGTGGGCAAAAAAACAAGGACCAAAACAATATCAGTTATTATGTTGTTCCATTTTCTGCCCCCTATGTAATGACATTCCATATTCATACTGAAAGCTTTGTCTTTTACTCAAAGGAGATTAATATATAATGGAACTTTAGACAGTAAATTAATGTAATATCAGCTATTTGAGAAAATTATTCCTGAAATAGTGATTGGGAGATAGATTCTAGTTGATTAAGAGGTTTGCAAAGCTTTATAATCTTTCTTTGCACGGAGATAGCATTGCTGAGGATCTCAAACTATGGTAAATGTCTCCTGAACATTGAATATTTTAAAAATAATACATGACATTGTATGGCCCCCATGTTAGTTTCTTTGCACAGTTCTGGGAGAACAGTAATGGTTGCAGTAGGGGGCTGATGTGATAACAGCTAATCATTTTTATTGGGTTTAAAGTGGATCAGCATGAAAAAATCTTGACATTTCATAATATGAGTTTTCCAAAAATTTTACCTTTTATCATTAGAAACCAGTCCATGACTGTGCCTAGCCTGGCATGATTTGGGAGAATAATGTCATGAGTCTGCTGCATCCAGGAGAAAGCATTTCTTCAGTCTCCCCGCTCCCCCACAGTAATCACCCAGACAGTAACTTTGTAGAAGGCAAGAGACAGCAGTTAAGTCACACAAGCCATAAAGTAGGCTTCTGCACAGAAACAAGAGTTTTAATTATATTGGGGTTGTTTTACTAAAATTGGAGAGTGTAAAATCTGGTGCAGCTCTGCATAGAAACCAATCAGCTTCCAGTTTTTTTGTCAAAGCTTAATTGAAGGAGCAGAAGTTTAGAAGTGGATTGGCTACCATGCACAGCTGCACCAGATTTTGGACTTTCTGTGTTTTAGTAAATCAACCCCTATAATGTCATGAAGTCATGTGGTGGAATGGATGTTGATCCCGGATAATGCCTGAACTAAGATAGAGATGACCTACTGTGGATAAAAGAAGATGAAAATACTGTAAAAAGAATACTGTGATCTCTTAGAGAAGTAATTATTATTATTATCTCACTAGGGGCCTGATGTATTACGCCTTGAAAAAGGGAAGTTCCATGCAATAATTGTACTCATGGGATCCCATGTACTTTCTGCTTGATTTTTGATTCACATGCAGATACAAATATATGCAAAAGTCAGCATCTAGCATGCCACGTTGCCTTTTATTTTTAGATATTCAGAGAAAATAAGCAGCATCCAGCAATGCTTGTCATTCTGTCCACAGTGTTAATTGAAGTTTCTTTTTTTTTATTGTTAACATAACAAAAAAAAAACATGTCACTTTAAACCTGATCACTACAATGTCATATACACTTTAAAATGTTATTGTTATTTTAAACATTGTATTCATAATTAGTCTGGTTGAAAAAAGACACAAGTCCATCTAGTTCAACCAATAAAAGGTAAAAAATATATATATCCTTAAAAAAAAAGTCATACAATCCTATATACACAATCCTATACTCACAGTTGATCCAGAGGAAGACAAAAAACCCCAGCAAAGCATGATCCAATTCAATCTTCTGTGTTGTCACCCTCTCACTAATGCCTCAATGAAGATTGCAAGAGGCTGTGCTGACACACATGGCCTAAGGCTAGGTTCACACATTTGCAGGATGGGGAAAGTGTGCTAATCACATGTACTCCTTGACCTGCAGCAAAATGAGCTGCTCTTTAGCAGACACACAAGGGTGCCATGAATTCTTAAAGACTCTTCCACATATTAGAAAATGCATCGTGCTCTTGGGTGCACAAAACCACATGGTACCACCACACCATGCGGTTCTGTGTGGCTGTGTTTTAAAAAAGAGGGTCTGAGACTTTTTGCCCACATTTACTGCAGGTGCAACAACCCATTCAAAAGAAATGGGCTGCTGTGCCCGCACAAATGTGCCACACAGGACCCACACTAGTGTGAAGCCAGCTTAATGTTAAGGCTCCTTTG
Source organism: Glandirana rugosa (assembly GCA_018402905.1). Taxonomy (NCBI): domain Eukaryota; kingdom Metazoa; phylum Chordata; class Amphibia; order Anura; family Ranidae; genus Glandirana; species Glandirana rugosa. The sequence goes on along the minus strand of BLSH010286597.1, from coordinate 1,297,250 downwards.
ACACTGACAGATGCTTCTTCTTTTCCACTGGAATCCAGTGTATGCACATAATCTCTAAAGCAAATGCGTGTAAACAGGAAAGACTGTAGTCAAACATTGTGTTTTTATATAAGTTTATATTGCTAAGGAGCTTTTTCATATAATTTAAATCATATTTCTTGATTACCATCAAACAGTAGTCTTGTCCAAAAAGTAGGTTATTCAAGAAAGGCAACATCATGGAGTCTACCTCACAGACTTCTAATTCATTCCTGTTAGGCACTCCCCTAATTTGAGTAAGGCTGTATAATACATTGTTTCTGCCTAAATAGCTGAATATTCTGCTTAATCTGCTTAATACAATGTTTCTGCTTAAATATAAGACTCATGTCTTATATTAACTAATCAGTTTTATTTTAGTTACATGATAAAGGCCTGTTTACATGCAAAATGTGTAGAAATGCAATGTTCTCCCTTACATGGCTACCAAAAAAAATAGCATTTAATTTGATAATCCCAACTGCTCTTCAAATCCAAAATAACTTAACAAACATTTTTTTTTTAAATATTATTAAAGCCCAAGAGTACTTTTGTACAACAGAAAGTCTGCTGACTGTGCCATCACTAGCTTTTCATTGCTTCTGGCAAGTGAAAACCTAAGGCGATTTGAACACCCAAAATTAGCTCTCTAAAAGCTCTGTGTATCAGGTGTTTAATTCTCTAGACAATTATGTCATGCCTTATTATTTCCCATAGAGACAACTCCAGGAGGTAAAATATACTACTTTACTATTATAGCTGCAAACCTTTACCATGTGTACACATCGACAACCTTCCCTGGCCACTCACTTAAACACATAAAAATGGTACTCACCCATCTAATAGAAGAATGTAATAAAGAATCACTGTTTCATAGTCAACTCTCAACTCCCAGCTTGCAGACATTGGGGTTGATTTACTAAAGGCAAATCAACTGTTCATTCTGCAAGTGAAATTGCACTTTACAGAGGAATTTACCTCCGAGTTTAATGAATAAGGCGAAGCCCTGCTGGCTTCCATGGTTCAATCATTTGCAAGAAAACATTTTTTTTTTTTTCCCTGTACATAATTGGTTATTTTTGCAAAGTGAAATTTCACCACATTCACTACGGTCTGGGGCCAATTTGTATGCAAAGTGCACCTTCCCTTGCAAACTGAAAAGCCTATTTGTCTTTATTACATCAATGAAAACAAAATGAGGGTGACGCTCAAAATTAGACTAATAAAGCATGTGAACAAAAATTAAAACTATGCAAATATAGAGCGGATGAACAATCAATATTGAATAAGCGAAAAAATTACTCAAATTCATAAGTACATATTGTAAAATAGTCCATCTAAAAAAGTAAAATAAAACAACATAGGTGCAAAAACAATCTCTTGTGCTTGTCCAAAGCGATGGAGACTTGATCCTTTGGTGCAAACAATGAGTGATAAGGTTGGCATGCTTACCAGAAATGAACATGTACATTGCAATAGATACATTTGGAAACATGGATGGAGGGCAGTGAGGCCTCATGTACACTGCTGTTGGTAAACGGACGTTTAGGGGCAGTTGGGCATTTTTTTTCAGCTGCCCTGAACTGTTCTCTATGTTATATTATCATTACATTTACATATGGTCATTTACAGTCATTTCTAGGCAGTTGAGTTTAGAGGCATTTGTAGGAAAAGCAAAAATATGCATTCAGGACGGATATTCAGAGGCATTTGCAATGCAAATGCCTGTAACAGCTTGTAAACGTGCCTAAATGGGTCTAGGAAAGTTTTTTATTTGAATGAAAAAAATGCTTCTAGACGCAAATGCGGCTAACTGCAGCATGCAAATGTGGCTAAGCGGACATTTTTAAATGTTGGTTTCTAGTTGTCAAATTGAGTCATTCAGGGGAGGTTAAAGAACGTCCTGTGTATATGTAGCCTTAGAGTCACACTATGTGCAGTTATTTGTTTTCTATGCACCTTATCATGAATCAATGTGATATTTGATGCGGTTCGCCATATCTTGGGAGTCTGAGTTTGGATGCTGGAACCTTCTATTTGATACTGGGAGAAGTTCATCTTCCGGGGATCGATTCCTTTCAGGTGGATCCTGTTTGAGGTATATTCTCACGAATGCCTGTTTGACCCATGTGCTATATGGTATGTGTGTCCATCATTTCTGATAAGCGTGCCAACCTTATCACTCATTGTTTACACCATATAACCAAGTCTCCATCACTTTGGACAAGCACAAGAGATTGTTTTTGCACCTATGTTGCAAATGTTTTATTTTATTTTTTGAGATGGACTATTTCACAATATGTATTTAGGAATTTGAGTAGGTTTTTCACTGATTCATTATTGATTGTTCATCCACTCTATATTCACGTAGTTTTACGTTTTGTTCACATTCTTTATTGAGTGCCCCACTACATTTGTTTTGCTTTTTACACTAAATGTCTAGTGCAATGTTGGCAGCCTACTGGCCTCTATGCGCGATTGTTTCCTTTCTCCATTTTAGTACATCAATCCCTATGATTAAGTAATCCCCAAACTTTCTGGTCCTCAAAATACCCTACCATTACTGTCCAGACTGGAATCAAGCCTAATTGTAATGTTGTTTTTGCCCTCCCTTACGCTACTGGTACGCAAGGTATTATAGAAAGCTACTATAAAACAAAATCAGGTATTTTCTTCTTAATATTATTAATATATTTTTAAGCCCAATCTTCTTACTATTTTATTAGTTGAGTAATCAATAAAAAATGCAACTCTCACTCTAATACTTTCCTCTTCTCTGGCACTGTCTCTCCCAGTAGAATCACTTTGTGATTCAGTGCTGGGCCTCTTTGGGTTGAAGTGTTTCCCAGCATCAACCAACCCACGACCTGGAATGCAGGGTATCATGGATCCATCCATTGGTGGGTTAGTTATCACTGTGCTCTGTACTCACTGTATAATGATTTAGAGAAAGGCACCAATGCCTTCACATCAGCCAAGCTTTATTTGTAATTGAAGACCGTCCAATGCCAGAGAGTTAACAAGAAAGATGACTCTCCACATCATGTGGCTGGCCTGAAGACTCCTGAAAAAAAAAATAAAAAGTCACTTGCAGGGGAAAGGGTCTCAAGGGAAGGGGGATGGAGGGTAGATTTGGGCTTTACCTTTTAAAATGTATTCCATTATTTTTATGATGACTACATAACTGAGTAAAAGATGTGTTTGTTGCATTTGCCTGGGGTTCAGCTTTAAAGGAGTTTAAAAAATATGTATAACCTGTTCCAACTTCTTTTGTCTTTATTTTATATGATAACTTCACAAACTGTCTGCGTAATTTAGATTTTTTTTTTTTATTTGATTTATTCAGTAGAGCAAAAAGAAATGTATAAATTGCTTTTTGGTTACTGTACTGTGTCTGTCTTCAGTGGCCTGTGTGCTGGATCCCAGACTGATTTTGAAAATTAGAACTGTATGAAACCCTGAATCATTATTATTATCACAAATCATTTTATTCATTCTTTTAGTGAGAGTATTGTAGTATATACTCATATTCTGGCATAACCTCCATGCAAGTGCTCTTTCTTACTAAAAAAAAAAAAAAAGTCATCTGTCAATGATTTTTATGAGCAGGAAATACATGTTTGTTGCCCTATTGCAGATACATTAATCTCATTTTTATAGAAGTAAAGTTTCTAATTAAAAGGTTAATATGGTCAGTGTTTGTGTGAGCATGGTGCTCCTTTTCTCTTGTAAATTTCACCCTCTCCATCATTTCTTCCATTCACCCTCCCTTTTATGAGGAATCATTTACTGATCATAATGTTTTATCTGCTTGGGGGGGGGAGTCTTTGGGTCCAAGAGCTTAAGTCTTTTCAATGATAACAAAAAAACAAAACGAGAACGTAGAGATATCCATTTTGTTAGTGTGAAAAAGTAATGCGCTTTTTTATAGCTCTAAGATGAAATAAGCGAATTAGACTTGAGGCTATTCTTAAAAAAAAGATAAAATGTATATATTAGGGAACCCAGCAAGAATATATTTTACAGCCTCATTCATATAGAAAATGAAGGCCATAACAGACTAATATTAAAAGAACACTACTTTCTGATTGCTGCAAGCGTGCCATTTTATTTTTTGTTTTCATTTTTGGCACATATTTTTAATGCTTCTATAATTGGGATCTTTAAATACAGCTGGATAATGCTTCATTTAAATATGTGTTTGCATATTTCTTTTATGTAGGTATTGTTTCTTATGCTCTTTAAAAAGTTTTCTGTTCAAGTTCTATTTCACTTTTTGAAATTACTGAAAGAAGGTTGCAATTACAGCAACTTACTTAAAATAGATCTAATTAAAGGTGCCTACAAAATAAACTTCTGGACACTTACCCACTGGTAAGCAGTGAGTTGAAAACTTTGCAACCCTTAAGTGTTACACAATCTATCTGGCATCAAAACGTATAAATCAGTCCCATATGTGATGCAAGCAGCGCTAACGAGAGGATCATTAAATTGATACAATCAAAATTTGCGATCACATATGAAAAGAGTCTATGAATCAAATCTTGCTTCCGTCACCACACCACGTGTAAAACAAAGATGGGGGGAGAGGATAGAGTCCCCCTTAGGTGATGCACTCACCGAACGGCAAAACAGTAAACGCCTTTGCATAAACCGGGGTGCCCCCTCGGGGAGATACTGCTCACATAGATGTTCCTCTTGCTTCCAATATGTCACAATCGTCACGTCTGTAGTACTGGGGGTATCCCTCCTCTACTGCCTCTTCCTGCTTTGTCTCCTCTATACTTCCTCCCGACTCACCTCTCACCTTTAAGTGTTACAGCCTCCATCAGAATCTTCAAAATTTAAGACATCTGGGAATATTGGATGTCTGCATCCCCCACTCTGATCTGTGGTTCCACCTGTCAGTCCTACATTACTACACAACATTGGTGGTGCAGGGGCCAGTGGGATGAACCATTCAGCACAGCGGGGGACAAGGCATCTGGCACCACTGGCAGCATGACACAGTGTTTCTCAACTCCAGTCCTTAAGGCGCCCCAGCAGGTCATGTTTTCAGGATTTCCATTATTTTGCACAGGTGATTTGATCGGTTTCACTGCCTTAGTAATTACCACAGCCGTTTCATCTGAGGGAAATCCTGAAAACATGACTCCTGACTGGAGCTGAGAAATACTGGCATGGCAGATGTGAAGTTTCTGCTGGAAGCTTTAGTGCTTGAAGATAGTGTGATTTTCGACTTGCTGCCCACAAAAGAGATGCGCATTGAGACACTTCCTCTATAGGTGCCTTTTGTTGGATTTTGTGGAGTAATTTTAAGCAGTATAAAATAACATATTAACAAAATCTTACACATTTCAATCAATAATTCCTTTTTTCTAAAAAAAAAAAAAAAAAAAAAAAAAACAAGGTTACACTCCCTGTGCCTTTATATGCATTGGTGGGAGGGATTTAGTGGTGAATATCACATGGGTGGCACTTTTCTCTAGCCACTATAAATATATTGCTATTACTGCTACTGTAAACTAACCAGTATTTCTGTATTGTACTTGGCAGACAGTGGCCTCCAATCACTAAAACATATTGCATGCAATATTTGGGATATGTGACCCATTTTTTCCAAATACCACATGCAATACTGAAATTGTCAATTCACTATCACTTTATGCAATATTCACCCAAAAAAAAAAAAAAAAAAACACTTTGTAAATACCACATAAAACAGCCTTAATGTCAATGCACTAAAGGAAAAAAATAAATGCATAAAGTCCAGGCATGTGATATTGAAGGAATATGAAAATATAATTGCCAATTTAGAGTAGTCTCTACCTCTTAGGATCATTAGTCTCTCAACAGTATTGCATAGAAACCAAATATGTATAAAAACACAGAAAGGTTACATTTAGTGAAATATATATATTTTCTCCTGTTACTTCGCCAGATTTTCAGAGACTTTTTCGTGTATACGCAAGCATATACATAATTTGTTGCAAAAACCTCCCAATCACTCCGAACATAATACAATGTACATGTATGTCACAATTGTCTAATCACTTGGTAAAACATATGTCATATGTAGTTGGAATTTTTTCACAAATATCTTTGGAGATAGCATTGTAGAAAATTCTTGCAACACAGAATCGTATTAGGAATAGACAAGTATTCTAACAAAGGTATGGAATTTAGGAGAGGGGTGTCATCAATTTAAAGGTTTGGCAGATGGATACCAGAGTGAGACTTTGAAGAACATTAGAGAATGACAATGGGGGAGATTGACTAACGCCAGAACACAAAGAATCTGGCAGAGCTGTGAATGGAACCAGATAGGTTTTATTGTCAAATTTTCATTGAACAAGCTAACTTTATTTAGAAGCTGATTGGTTACTATGAACAGCTGCACAGATTCTCTGGGCTCCAGTTTGATTAAATCTCCCCCAATGGCTAATCTCTAACAAGACAAAACAGATCTGTCCAAAGATATAGCAGTAAACTTGCCATTCACAGCAAAAACTACTATACAGTGTAACTAAAGAAGGCAAAACCTTTTTTTAGTACGATAGGATTGGAACCCCCATCAGTTTCTTTTTTTTTTTCTATCTGTGGCCCATTGGGAAGATTTCCTTTCACTTTCAATGATAAGGAGGAACAGTAGAAATAGAGAGAGATAATTTCTCTAACAGGCGCACAGACAGCAATAAAAACTGTCAGGTGTTCTAATCCCTCTCCACTGTATCCATCCCAGTGGATATGATGTCATGTGATAAAATACAGATTGGTTTCATGAGATAAATACCGCAAATTTCAATGAAATAGCGCATGCTTTATTTTATGAGCGTTTCTAATGAATTGCAAAAACATTTTTGAAAAACGGTATGAGCTATTTTACTACTGATCTTAAAGCAGTAGATACCAATTTGTGAATTGAGCCCATTGTGTCACTCACTAGTTCTTCTTTGGCAGTTGGGAGGCCAGATAAGAAACTACCTCCATGTTGCGTCCTAAGGGAATATTGTCCAAAAACAATCTTATTCTCATAAAACCCATTCTCATACCTGTAAGAACTTCAAGCTTTTCAGCATAACTGCCTTTTCTTGAATACAAGCAATGAATTATTGATACAGAATACCATTATCATTATCTTTCTCTGTTCATACATTAGAAACTCTACACACAGCTGTGTTTAAGATGTTTCCCTAGGCACTATGATTATGCATGGCCAAAATTGTAATTGGCAATCCCTCCAAGCTGAATCCTCCTTCAATCATGTTAATAGAAGAATAGATGGTTAAAGTATATTTAAAGCCAAAGCTTTCATTTTTCGATTTGGATACAGTAGGAAATGATTAATACCCCTGTCATTTTTTTTATTTGTTGGTGTCCCATTCAAGTGATTTCTTTCAGTTCCTGTCCTATAGGCACAACAAGAAATGAGAGCAAATCTCTCCAAAGTGAGGAGAGATAGTTGTCCCCCCAATAGGTGCCCCCATTGGAAGACTTCCTCCCCTATTATTGTTCTGGCAGCAACTTCACATTTTACATTTTTTTCACACTGTAATTCCCAGCGACAGTGGTGGCCAGTACAAAAAGAACAAGTGAATCTCCCTGGCAAGGACTCAGACAGCAATAATAACCAAACATGGTTTCCAATCCTTTCATATTCTACCCAAAAACGAGCTGAATTTAGTTATACTTTAATAAAGGCCAAAGAAAATGAAAAAAGAACAGAAAAGGTCCACATAACATATTGAAAAAAAATATCTGGCTATGTATCGGCACAATTCCTTGGAGGTAAGGCAGAGGTCAAATATGCATTGACCTTGAGACTGGATTAGGCAAAATCTCTCACCTACTTTACCACGGAAAAGGATCTGGAGATGTGAGTGAGAGCCATCTGATGCAGTCCAATGTGCGGGAGTGATGTGTTGGGATTTGGATGTACATATTATTAAGTTATCAGGGCTGGGGAGGTATTCTTGTGCTGCATTTATGAACACTTTATTATGATGGCACCCATGCTTTGATTTTTATTATTTAATTAATATTGATTAAATTGCAAACAATTGAGTATGTATAACTTCCCTTCCAGTCAATTTAGAATGAATTTAGATTAGAGTCGGTCGATCAGATCAGAAAATTATTGAACGTTTTGCATTGAGCGGCAGCACTGGGTTAATTTGTTCTTGCATGAGATACTTTGTTCTTGAATATGTTCATATTCTGATCAATCAGATTATAAGAGAGAGATAGCATGTGGAAACAGGCATGTGATCATCCCATGCCCTTTGGTAAAGGACGGTTCGGGTCCACAAGTCATGTTCCCTATCCCCTGGAGGTTCCTTCCCCCTCCCCCTTTTTTTTTTCTTCTCCCTTTCTCTCCCTCCCCCCCCCCCCTTTTCCTCCTCCTCCTTCTCTTCTTCTGACCTTAAGCTTTCTCTAATGTTCTCTCACTCTTTCTCCGCCCATCTTTTTCTTTTCTTTATTCTGTTTTGGAAAATGGAGTGAGTCGGAGCCATTATCTCGCATCATAGATAATTCCTGGAAGTGGTCCTGGTAATTTTGTATGTTACATTTGCTCGATGTAATCCTTTGTAAACACTTCCTGTCTCATGTTTTGTTGTGGACTCGGTCTCACGTCTTTGGTTAATTAAAAGATTTGAAAAAAAAAAAACTTATGATAGTAAGTTGTGATCTTATCTTAACTATTGATCAAAATACACTTTTCTGTCTATGATACATTTATATTGTTATTATTTATTATACAGGATTTATATAGCGCCGACAGTTTGCGCAGCGCTTTACAATATTAGTACAGACAGTACAATTACAATACAATTCAATACGGGAGGAATCAGAGGGCCCTGCTCATTAGAGATTACAATCTAGGAGGGAGGGTTAAATGATACGAAAGGGCAATAACTATGGGGGATGAACTGATTGAGAAAATAAGGAGTGTAATTGTTAGGTGGTGGCAGGATAGGTTTCCCTGAAGAGAAAAAATTTCAGGGATCGCCTGAAGGTGGATAGATTTGGGGACAGTCTGACAGATTGGGGTAGGGAGTTCCAGAGGATGGGAAAGGCTCAGGAGAAGTCTTGGAGGTGAGAATGAGAGGAGGTGATGAGGGAGCTGGAGAGTAGGAGGTCTTGGGAGGAGCGAAGAGGGCAATTAGGTTGGTATTTTGAGACTAGGCTGGTGATGTAGCTGGGAAGCAGAGTTGTGGATGGCTTTATAGCTGATTGTTAGTATTTTGAATTTAATTCGTTGGGCGAGTGGCAGCCAATGGAGGGTGTGGCAGAGTGGGGTGGCAGACGCTGAGCGGTTTGTAAGGTGGATGAGTCTGGCAGCGGCATTCATGATGGACTGTTGGGGGGATAGTCTACTTAAAGTTAGGCCAGTGAGGAGGGAGTTGCAGTAGTCGAGGCGAGAGATGACCAGGGAGTGAATCAGGAGCTTTGTGGTTTCATTGGTTAGGAAGGGACGTATTTTAGAGATGTTGCGGAGGTTGGGGCGGCAAGCCGTAGAAAGTGATTGGATGTGGGGCCAAAAGGAAAGTTCAGAATCCAGGATAACACCAAGCACCCTAACATGTGGGGTTGGGTGGATGGTTGTACCATTGCTCTTGACAGAGAAGTCGGGGGAAACGGCACGTGGGGGAGGAATATAGTTCGGTTTTGGACAAGTTGAGTTTGAGGAAGTGGCGTGACATCCAGGCAGATAAGTCTGTTAATAATTTATTGATATGTGAGAAGACTGATGGAGTGAGGTGGGAGGTGGAGAGGTAGATTTGGGTGTCGTCAGCGTAGAAATGATATTATGAACAACATTACGTGCTGTTCCAACAGCGCTTGCATAACATATTATGTGTCACTTATTTTAAAGTGACTGTGCCTATGAAAGTGCCTTTATCTAATACTTGTGTTGGACCAATTTATGTGCAAAACTTTTAAAACATCATATTATTATGTGGTACAATTAAAACATCATATACAATTAATTCATTGTTAAGAATAAGTGCTGGTGCCTTTAAATACTATGAAAAAAGTCTATATTTCAAAAGTGCCAGTGATAGTTTGTTTTGAAGATAAAATTGAAGGTAAAAAAGATTTCTTCAGGGCAATCACAAAAAACTTCTTAGCTTTCTTAAATCATAAAAACGTGCCCGTGCTGTGCTGGGTGCTTGAATAAGATAAGTGGTTGTGGGTTTTTTCCCCGCTTACCAGACTCTGTGGACTCTCCTACCGTATGGTAGGAGAAGTCACTTGTGCTTTAGGTCTACAATCTGACCTGTGGATGTGGTGTCGTCTGCTTCCCTTGCTTCCTATCCAGGCACCCAGCGGTGTCAAATACAGATACCCGCTCCCCTCTCTCCCCAAAAAATGTGGCAGCGGAGGGGCGGGAGGAGGCAGACAAGAGGAGGTTTCCCTTTTGGGTGGAGGTTGATGTTAGTGAGTCAATGTTCCCTTAAAAGATGATGAATGCCACGCAGTATTTTGCTCTTTTCCCCAACAGTTGGCACCTTGTGATAGCTATCACAGGTTGCTATCACAAGGTGCCAACTGTTGGGGAAAAGAGCAAAGTACTGCGTGGCATTCATCATCTTTTAAGGGAACATTGACTCACTAATATCAACCTCCACCCAAAAGGGAAACCTCCGTTTGTCTGCCTCCTCCCGCCCCTCCGCTGCCACATTTTGGGGGAGAGAGGGGAGCGGGTATCTGTATTTGACACCGCTGGGTGCCTGGACAGGAAGCAAGGGAAGCAGACGAGACACCTACACCACAGCAGACGAAGGGAACGAAGGACAGGTCCGTGGGTCGCCACAGTTTATGTCTATGGGCGAGGGGAGAGAGGGGGTTTTACACCGTCGCCTCCCCGCCCTCCTCCGTCTGTTCGCCT
>BLSH010286597.1:1236249-1263600 GCA_018402905.1 Glandirana rugosa | reverse complement strand
TAAATGGAAATTGCTGACATCTGCTCAAGGGATTTTGTTTTGTAAAGCAAATTCGGTTTCAATTATCATTCATGACTGCGTTGGTGGAAAAGGTTTTTCTGACCTTTTAATGATGGAAATGGATTTTACAACAATGGTCTTCTACACTGTTTTCTCAGTGTATAGCTCATAAACATTTCTTTTTCAGTTATTTGGAGAACCAACAATTAGTGATGTTTGAAGAAACTAATAGATGTGTTCTTGTTAAAGAGGAACTCCAGCCATACAATGTTTTTTCAAGCTTTAAAATTCACCAGATGGATCCTATTTCCAAATTATTATGCTTATCTCTGGCTAAGGGACATGGATTTTTTTTCATTCTACCAGTCACACCCTGTTAAATGTTATTTTGGTGCCTCTTACCTTTAAAGTGTTTGTTAATCCAAAAATAAAAAAGAATCCTGCTCCTTTAAAGCATGTTATACAGTACAGTGCTTGTGCTGTGTCATTTGCCCCCCTGTATCACCTGTAATGCCTGGCTGATCCTGCCAGTTTCTACCTACCCCCCTGTATGCTGACCATGATATATCAGGGCTGCTGAGCCCTGACACAGTTGTTAATGTACGTGCCTCAGTAAGCAGCAGCTCTCTTCTGTGTTTCCTGTGTCCTCTCATCCATGCTCTCCCCCCTCCCCTCTCTGCCTGTCAGCTCCATGTCCGCGCTGCCCCCATCCCGTCCCGCTGCTCAAATAACTGTTTCTTTTTAATATAATCCTGTTTTTTACTGTAATGGCCCCCTGTGACGGTGCTTTATAGAAATAATGCTATATATACCTTGTTTACAGAGCGCTGATCTGCACTCATTGACCAGCCTCTCTCTCCTCTCTTGGCCCAACAGATATAGCGGGCGAGGCTGCCTCTCTCTTCCTCTCCTCCTTCCCTCCTGACTGACGTCAGTGGGGAATCCCCGGCCCGCTGCATCTGTCGGGCCGAGAGAGGAGAGAGGTGGTGGGTCAATGAGCGCAGATCAGCGCTCTGTAAACAAGGTATATACAGGATTATTTTTATAAAGCACAGGGGCCATTACATTAAAAAACAGAGAGGATTATATAAAGATACATTGGTGGGTTAACAACCACTTTAAGGGTTTAAAGCATTTAGGCCTCATACACACTTTTTAGCGCCGTGTTTTTTAGCCTTTTTTTTTCAGCTCTCCATGTTATTCAATGGCACCATAAAAACACCAGCGTTTTTGAGCTATAGATGGCGTAGACATTAGTGAGCTGAAAGTAGAACCCATGGCCAGCACATTCCGAGGCTGTAGGGTTTTGGCATTTTTGACACTGAGCCGGCAAAATGCTCAGTAACACTCACTAAAGCACATTAATGCCATAGCGACGTTAACAGGCGTTTTTAGCACTGGCATTTTCAGGTTAAAAAATAGCAGAGGAATGTTTTTTTCAACAAAACTGACGCTCACTAACGCACATTAACGCAGATACAAAATGCAGAAGAAATCATGTTTTTGATGCCGATTTTTCCCTGACGTCGGGCCCGACGTTAAGCTTACTTTTTTTTAATACACTCGTGTGTATAGGGCCTTAAAGATGAAAGATGAAATTTACTTTGATGCTTGCATAAAAAGAATAAAACTGTTTTTATTACACGTAACACATGATTGCAGGTTAATTAAAATAACACAAAAGAAAAATACAATTTCTCTTTTGTGTACATGTGTGCTTATGTTTCTGTGTGCAGATGTCCAAAATGTTCTGTAATTCTTGTGCAGAGTACTTTTATGCAGCACATGGTGTAGTTTGAATCTCTTTGCTCCCACTGTTCATTAGAAGAGGGCGTTAAGATTGTTCCCCTTTTCATTTCAAATTCAAATGTATCATGGGGTTTTCATTATTTTGTATATTAATTATTAGAATCAACTAAGATTATAGTACAAGTAAACATATACAGAAAGTACTGTACTGACTGTATAACCACTTCCCTCCCGGCCTATTGTAAAATGATGGCTGAGCTGGACTTTCCTTGTTCTCGGTGGATGTCATATGATGCCCTCCCGAAATGCGCCTCTGTCCACCGGACACAGCTGATGACTGATCACTGTATTAGCCGGTACCACGTGATAGCAGTGACCAATCACATTAGATCATATGACAATTGTAAACAATGCATGGCTTCCTTTTATGCCATTCATTGTGTACAATTGTGTTGCTAGCTGTGTTTGGTCACAGTGATCACATGGTACAGACATGGTCAATTACAACCCATCTGTACCATGCGATTAGCTGTGGCCAATGACAGCTAATCACAACAATAAATGAATCAGTTACATTCAGTAAATATGGTTGTTTCAAACAGTGAAATTCACTGGTATGAGCAAACATACTATGGTAACACTGGTACTGGTCACAGGGGTTAAAAAAATGTAAATTTTCTTTTAAAAAGGTAATAAAAGAAAAAAAAATGTAAAAAGTATTTTTCTTTAACATACTGTCACCAATCAGTGCCCCTGATCACTGCCACACCGATTATAATTATGCTGTACTGCATCAGTGACAGTATATAAAAAATAGAAAACAATTGTGAAAATGTTTTTTATTTGATTTCTTCATTTTCCAAAAGATTATGACAAAAAATTACAACTTCAGAAACTTGCCATGCTTCTTCCTAAATACCTTTGACTGTCTACTTTCCAAATAGAGGTAATTTAGGGAAAACTGAACTGTCCTGACATTTTTCGGACTCAGGAAATGAGATAGGACGTCAGTACATCAAGATTGATCAATTCTCAGATAAATATACACCATAGATTGCTGACTCTATAACTTTCCTAGAGGCTAAATAATAAACACTGATTTGGGTTATTTTCACCAAGCAAATGTAGCAAAATACATTTTGGCCTAAATCTATGAAGAAAGATTATGTATTTGCAAAATATTATATTTAAAAAGTATTTTTTTTTTGTTAATTTAGCAAAAAATAAAAACCTCCGTAGTAGATAAATACCACCAAAAGAAAGCTCTATTTGTGTGAAAAAAAAATTATAAAAATTCATATCGGTACAATGTAGCATGATCGGACAACTGTCATTCAAAATGTGACAGCGCAGAAAGCTGAAAATTTGCCTGGACAGGAAGCGGGTAAAAATGTCCTGTATTGAAGTGGTTAATGACCTAATAAGGAAATATTATAGTAGAGTGGCAACCATAATGTTATACTTGGTACAATAATCTGTACAGTTAGATTTACATGGTCTCAGTCTATTGCTTGCCAAACCTGGAATAAATGGAAACTCCAGAGATCATAAAATAGGGGGCCCTACACTTTCTCTATAGACCCCCATTAGGCTTAATAACAATATGATTAATATAATATAGATATGAATTCATTTTCAACATTCCTACCTGCTAGCAATAACATGTTAAAATCCATTTCAAATAGGGGCAACGTTTACATAGAATGTGGAAGTACTTGTTATGCCACTTTAACTGCTTGCCGACCAGCTGCCACACTTGTACTGCGGCAGGCCGGCTCTCTTGCGCAAACCGTGGTCATTGTACATTGGCTGCACATGTGTGATTTGTGGGCAAACGTGTGATGCCAGAGGCGTGTGCGTGCACCCGCTGCGCTCTCCTTGAGCGTGCCCGTGGGTCGGGCGGATTCGATGTCTGCCGGCAACTCGCGATCACATGTTACAGAGGCAGAATGGGGATCTGCCAATGTAAACACGGTGGATCCCCATTCTGTCAGGGGACATGACACAGATCTACTGTTCCCAGTGTTTGGGAACAGTTAGATCTGCCATGCCCCGGCCAGCCCAGCCCTCACACAGTTAAAAACACAGTAAGGGAACACAGTTAACCCCTTGATTGCCCCCTAGAGTTTAACCCCTTCCCTACCAATGACATTTATACTTATAATCAGTGGCTATTTAAAGCTCTGATCACTGTATAAATGTTATTGGTCCCAAAAAAGTGTCAAAAGTGTGCGATGTCGCAGCCCCAATAAAAATCGTAGATCGCCACCATTACAAGTGAAAAAAAAAAAAAATAAATAAAAAATCCCATAAATCTATTCCCATAGTTTGTAGACGCGATAACTTTTGCACAACCCAATCAATATACACCTATTGCAATTTGTTTAACCAAAAATATGTAGAAGAATATATATCGGCCTAAACTGATGAATACATTTGTTTTTTTTATATTTTTTTTTGGATATTAGCAAAAAGTAAAAAATATTGTTTTTTTTTCATATTTTGTTTATAGCGCAAAAAATAAAAACTGCAGGGGTGATCAAATACCACCAAAAGAAAGCTCTATTTGTGGGGAAAAAGGACATTGATTCTGTTTGAGTACAACATCGCATGATCGTGCAATTGTTTGTTAAAGCGACGCAGTGCCATATTGCAAAAAGTGCTCTGGTCAGGAAGGGGGCAAATCCCTCCGGGGCTGAAGTGGTTAAAACATTTTTGAAAATTTAAGGGGTGGGAAACTGTGCAGCCACCCTTTTCCATCCTCCATCTAACCCGAAGGTTAGCAGGTAATGTGTAAATCGCATGACAATCTACAAAGTACACTTTGGTTAAATAAATTGGGGGTTATAAATGGGGATTCTATCTAACCAGGTGAGAGATCATAGGGAAAAGTTTTAATGTACAGGTATTTGCAAGTGTGGTATCTTGTTCTTGAACTTGACAGATGGTATTGGACTAAGTTTGTGAAGGCTATTTTTAATGAAAATTATTTGTTGGGGCAGCGCAGTGGTGTAGTGGGTAGCACTTTCGCCTAGCAGTAAGAGGGTTGCTGGTTCGAATCCCGATCACGACACTACCTGCCTGGAGTTTGCATGTTCTCCCTGTGCCTGCGTGGGTTTCCTCCGGGTACTCCGGTTTCCTCCCACACTCCAAAGATATGCTGTGAGGTTAATTAGATCCTGTCTAAATTGGCCCTAGTATATGTATGAATGTTAGGACCTTAGATTGTAAGCTCCTTGAGGGTAGGGACTGATGTGAATGTACAATGTATATGTAAAGCGCTGCGTAAATTGACGGCGCTATATAAGTACCTAAAATAAATAAAATAAAAATAAATTTGTTGCGAAATTTCCATGCAACTTTTTTGTTTTTTTAAGTTATCAGCTAGATTTAAAACTTAGTGACAAATAACAAAACTGGCTTGTGATGGTGCCTCAATTGCTGATTGGTGTGATTATGTCCATATTAGCGGACATATATAAGCTGCCCCTTTAAATATGTAGCAAACACTACAACTTGTGATCAAGTAAAAACAAATGTTAAAGGAACTGGCGCTAAGATAATATGTGATCAGAGTTTGCAACTAGGTAATACCTAAAAATACAACATATATAAATAAATAAACAAATAAATTAGTATTCCATGGTGACTGTCCTAACACCAGTTGTGGCTAAATGCCTCCAATGCCCCATTTCCTCCTCAATAGCACTACACTGCAAGTGCCTAAATGGATGGATGGCCACTCACCAGAAATACCTGATTTTGCAGAGTGAGTATGAATATGGCTTGTAATAATACACCATGGATCTTGGGCTTACATTTCTCCCCTGTTTCAACCCTCCAATGAGAGCTGAGGATATACCGATAAGCTCCACTGAAAACAAGGAAACAATATATGGTGCAGTAGGTCAAGAAAAGGGAGCCTAGCAGGGCATTAGGCAAAATCACAATGATAACCTGTGTACCAAAAATTCAACATATATAAATAAATAAACAAATCAATTAGTAGTCCATAGTGACACCAGTAGTGGCTAAATGCCTCCAATGCGCCGTTTCCTCTGCAATAGCACTACACCACAAGTGCTTAAATGGATGGATGGCCTAGGGTTGCCACCTTTTCTTCAAGCCAAACCCGAACCCTAAGACCCCTTTCACACTGTGACCGCCCGCTCGTCAGAGGTAAACTGCCGCCAGTTTAGCGGCAATCTACCGCTGTAATAGCAGCTCTATGGCGCCGCTATTCGGGCGGCAGCACGGCACTTTTAACCCCCCCACATGGGTTAAACAGGGGTTAAAAGTGCCGGTGCTCGACGATCCTGGAGCGGTGTACAGCCGCTTTGGGAGCGCTGCCCATTCAATCCAATGGCAGGGGCGGTGGAGCTCCCCACATTCCTGAAAAATCATGCTTGCAGGAGTTTAATTTTACTCCCGCAGGCGCACCGCCCTGAGCCGCCCCAGTGTGAAAGGACACACTGGGTTGAATGGGGAGATGCTTTTTTTAGCGCAATAGCGCCTGTAAAGCGCCCCAGTGTGAAAGAGATCTAAGGGCCCTTTCAGATGGGGTTTCTGATCAGGTTAGCCTGACAGTTTTTCGGGTGGACCTGATCAGACGCTCCATTCACCTCTATGGAGCGGCAGATGTCAACATTGACATGTCCACTGACACCCGCTGCTATCCGATCCGATCCGTGAAATCCAGACGGATGGAGGTCCTATTTTCCATATGTGTAGTGGATCGGATGAAAATGGACAGGTGGTCCATTTTCATCTGATCTCCCCAAAGAGGAGAGCGTGGCTCTGGCAGGTCTCTGCACAGTGAGCGGAGACGGGCCTGTCACCCGCCTGCTCAGTGGGGATCAATGAATCGATCCCTGAACAAAACAGAGCCCACCGGACAGAAAGCCCGTGTGAAAGAGCCCACTAGTGCACTGCACTGCGCTTGCTTAACAACTCAGCCCATTCAACTCAATTGGGCTGTGCTGCAACCGTGTGCAATGCACGTGGCTACAGCACAGCGGTATGGGATTTTAGGAGTTAAAAACAAGTGGTAAGGAGAAAGCAATGCTTCTTCACCACCTGTCAAATACGTCTAAAAAAATGATTCACTGTGGATCACTCTTCAGAGTGCCCTGCTACTTCGTTTACACTTATGGTTGGGGGACAGTAAAAATTAGAAGTTGAGCTGTGTTTTTACTGCTACCCAACTGTTCCTCTTAAGCTGCAAAGGCAGCAGTGGGGTAATGTACACACACAATAGCCAAAATGCTTTGCATCACAGTGCGGCAATGCCTGCTGAACGTGGCCCATCTAAGTGAATGAGGGCTTCCTGCATCTGTGTGCAATGCATTCAGTTGCGGGGTGCCGTTGTGGGGTTTAAACAGGTGGTGAGGAGGTGATATAACTCCTCCTCACTGCCTGTTAAATGCCCTCTGAAGAGTGATCCAAACATGGATTGCTCTTCAGAGGGCACCATATGTGTAAATGAGCCCTAAGGGTATTCACCCATTGCAGTATATTCTGAGAAATCATCAGGGAACTGGGGACAGGAACAGGACTATTGCTGAGCCTAGGTTCAGACTAGTGCGATCACATGCGATGTCTGAGCAATGTGAGTTCAGCCATACGCTTGTATGGCTGACCTCGCATTGGATTTGCACAGAAAAGGTGCAGGGACTTGTTTTTTTCACGCACTGGAATCAGATGACATGGGGTTCGATTCCTCTACAAATTCACAGTTTGCACTTCGATCTGTGAACTGTCATTAACTTTGTAATGACACCGCAGCGGTTCACAGAGAGCAGTGTGAGCTGCCTGTGGGTGAGGTGCCATTCACGCTTCCCACATCGCTACAGTGTGATCCTAGGCTGAGTAAGAGCCGACGGTTCACACTGGAGCGGCGTGACTTGCAGGGCAAAGCAAGTCGCCCCGCTCAAGGCTACATCAGCGCGGCTTGCAAGTAGACTTCTTACCATAGAAGTCAATGCAAGTCACGCTGAGGTCGCCCCGAAAATAGTGCAGGAACCTTTTTCTAAGTCAGAGCGACCTGAGTCGCTCCTATTAGAACGGTTCTATTGCACTGCATGGGGACGACTTGTCAGGCGACTTGAGTCGCCTGACAAGTCGCCTCAGTGTGAACCGGCTCTTAAAAGCTCTTGTCTGCAACAATTACAAAAAACTTCAAAACTTCTGCTCAGCTGGGGGCCAGGGGAAGGGAAAGGACTATTTAACCCCCTGGACTCAAGGACTTACCTGCTGTGGAGATCCAGGCTGGACTGTGGCTTTATCTGCTCAGCTGGGGGCCAGGAAGGATCATGAGGAGTTAATAGAATCACTCAGGCAGACGTTTTTATCTTTATTCAGCCCTTCTGACAATCTTATCTGAGTCCCGACTTCCACATCTATAGCGATCAGCTGGGCAATGTAATTGCCGGGAACCGCAGCACAAGACAAGGATTACTCCGCCTGAGCCCGAAAATGATCAAATAGTCCCTGCCAGCTGATCGCTATAGATGTGGAAGTCGGGACTCAGATAAGATTGTCAGAACGGCTGAATAAAGATAAAAACATCTGCCTGAGTGATTATAACTATTCATGTTCCTTCCTGGCCACCAGCTAAGCAGATGGAACTCAGAGCCAGAGTGCAGGCTGAATCATGTGTCCGGGAGAGAGGAGGAAGGAGACCCGGGCACATCACTCTAAACCCGTACTGTCCGGGTGAATCCCGTACAGGTGGCAACCCTAGGATGGCCACTCACCAGAAATACCTGATTTTGCAGAGTGAGTATGAATATGGCTTGTAATAATACACCATGGATCTTGGGCTCACATTTCTCCCCTGTTTCAATCCTCCAATGAGGGCTGAGGATACACCGATAAACTCCACTGAAAACAAGGAAACAATATATGGTGCAGTAGGTCAAGAAAAGGGAGCCTAGCAGGACATTAGGCAAAATCAGCACTCACATTTGTTTGTACCATGCCTGGTACTAGGGGTCTATAGTGCTAGTGGGTGTGGAGATTGCACGTGTGCCAGCATGTGTTCCACGCCTCGTTGTGGCTCAGGTAGTCGGATCAGCATATGGTATGTCGAACTGGGGACCAATCATATCCGAGTCCCACAGGTGACGCTGATCCGACTGCCTTAGCCACACAGAGGCGCAGAACGCACACTGGCACACGTGCAAACCACACACCCACTCGCTCTGTAGACACCTAATACCAGGCATGGTACAAACAAATGTGAGTGTTGATTTTGCCTAATGTCCTGCTAGGTGCCTTTATCTTGACCTACTGCACCATATATTGTTTCCTTGTTTTCGGTGGAGCTTACCGGTGTATCCTCAGCCTTCATTGGAGGATTGAAACAGGGGAGAAATGTGAGCCCAGGATCCATGGTGTATTAATACAACCCATATTCATACTCACTCTGCAATCAGGTATTTCTGGTGAGTGGCCATCCATCCATTTAAGCACTTGCGGTGTAGTGCTATTTCAGAGGAAACGGCGCATTGGAGGCATTTAGCCACTACTGGTGTCACTATGGACTACTAATTGATTTGTTTATTTATTTGTATATGTTGTATTTTTGGTACACAGGTTACCATTACCTAGTTGCAAACTCTGATCACATATTATCTTAGTGCCAATTCCTTTAACGCTTGCTTTTATTAGATTTAAAACTTGTGCAGGCATAAGGCACCTATGGTTGTTGCATGCAGAAAGACCTGTGCACTGCACACTCAGTCAAGGGAAGTTTATATATTGTAACTCCAATACAATTAACAGACATAAAGCCAAGTACTATTAAAGCCCAAATTGTATTTTTGTACTGCAAATGGAAACCACCACAAACTGGTTTCTGACTCCTGTGATTAATCTCTTTAAGCTACTCCCAATTGACTGCGCTTGTGGTTGATAGACAGATGCATGTTTCCTAGTACGTCCTTTAATTGATCATGCAATGCTGCACTTGTGTTCAGTCAGTCAAAGACTATCACAGAACAAATGCATTATCATCTATAGATTACATCAGAAGTCATTGTAGGGATTGATAGTAGAACCGTTTTCAGTTGTGGCTTTTGAAATGTACTTACATTTTAGACTTCAAACAGAACATTTATGTCACCATGGTACACGCGACTGATTCTTATAAGCCCTCTTTGAACACTGTAGCTGACTTGCCCACCCAAACCTGATATCTGTGTTTTATAAAGTCTGGGCACATCCTGGCCTGTTCCTTCTATAGTCATTTATAGTTATTAGGAAACAGTTGCTTTAAAGGCTGTGATTGAACTGAACATGTTAATGGATTTAGCCCACAACATGCCTGCTTTTTACGTGCTTGAATGGTGTATTTTCAAAATTCGTGTCAGTGGCTTAATAATCACTGTCATTTTCTTATATTGCTGCCACTCTTCAACAAAGAAATGGGAAACAGAAGCAGACATTGAAGACCCAACCTGTTCCTTTGTGTTAAAAACCATGTCCGTCTAAGGGCAAAGCATGTCTCTGAAACAAATGATGCTTGGGCTCTTTTGCTTGCAGCCTGCTCTGTTCATGGCTGTGTTCAGACATGGAAAAAACAAGTTATCAATCTGGCTGCAGAACCCTGACATTTTGGAAACATTAACTTAGTGATCCATAACTCTGGAGGTCTTCAGGACATGAAATTCCAAGACTCGGAATGATAAAGGAAACACTTCACAATGAAAAATGCAATGGGTTCGGTCAGTAGGTGGAAAATGGGAGAATTTTTAAAGGGCAAAATTAAATGACTTTTTATAGCCACTTTGGGGAACACTTTAGGCTAAAAATCAGGAAGCTTTAGAAATGATTTAGATGTTATAATCACAAGCACCCCCCAAACATGATTATTTTGATGTGGTGCTTAGGATAAGTTTATATGTGTATTGGGGGGGGGGGAATCCTTTTCTTATTGTCAGGTTAGTAAGTATATGGCATTGTCGGGTTATATAAGGAGCTGATTGAGCCATCATTCATGCAGTGAACTGTGGTATCTCTAATGATGCAGATGAAGGCGGATGTGGCTTCAATTTCAGTTGAATGCTTGATTTGTCATAGGCTATGGAATATTTTAGCGGATCAATGAATTCTTTACAGGTACAAATTAACATGTTTTGCTGTTTTGCAGTTTGAAGTAGATTGTGCATATCAGCATGTATTGTTGTAAGAGCAGTGAGCTAATCTATACCACACAAATGCTGGTTTGTGATACCTGCAAGAAACTACAGATTTGTAAGAATATCTTAAAAATAAACTCAAGGCAAAATAGCTAAATGCATAGCTTAAAACTCATACAACTGTCTTATCTACTGAAATTGTCTTAATTCTGTCCTACTACTTTTGTGATTCATACACCTCTGCTAAAACGGTCATAAAGCCGTTAAATTACTGAATTAAACTTAGGTTAATACACAACCCCGATAATCCACTGATTTTGGTAGGAGATCTAAATGGCTTTCTGGACCCCCTCCTAGAAAAACATCCTCCCCCCGCTAACTAAGCCTCCACACACCATGCTTAGGAAAGTCATAGAGGAGGCAGGGTGGATTGACCCCTGGTGGTGTCGCAACCTGTTGGAGAAGAGATTCTCCTGCTTCTCTAAAATGCACTCCTCACTGTTGAGGATAGATCTGTGCCTGTTTACCCCAGCCAAGGCCCCTTTGATCCACAGCCTCCAGTACCTGGTCAGGGACATATTGGACCACTCACCGTTATTGTTACACTTAAATGTTAAAGCAGTTGTGTCCCTGCCCAGGGCTTCATGGAAACTGAATGCCTCTGGCTATACCCAATTACTTCCCACGATAAGGTGGCAGCAGAGATTGCCACCTATTGGCGGAACCATCATGATTGCCCTGACACAATAGGTGCCTGGGAAGCTTTCAAAGCCTTTTTGAGGGGAGTGTTTTTAACAGAGATCAATACCTTCAAAACACAGACTAGGGCACACTCAGAGCAGGCGGAAAGGTCGGTGAGATGATTGGAGGTGGAGTTCATTGCTAGCCTGTCGGATGCCAATAGAGAGGCCTGGATAGCAGCCCAGGTGGTGGTTGACTGGTTGGCAACTTCCACGGCAGATAGTAAGCACTTCTTCAGCACATTAGCTTTTTATGAGGAGGGAGAGCAAACGGGAAGACTTTTAGCCAAATTAGTCCAGTCCCACCAGACGTCTCCATCTATTGGGGCACTGCGCACCTGGACAGGGAGGCTGGTGAACACACCGAATCTTATTATGCAGAAGCTAGAGTTCTATTCTGACCTACATTGCTCCAGGCAGGACCACTCAGCAGCAGAGCTGCTGAGTTTCCTGAGTGGGGTAGATTTGCCATGCCTGTCGGATGCCCAGCAGAGGGCACTAGATGCCCCATAACAATAAAAGAGTTACAAGATGTAGTGAACTCCTTCACAAATTCCAAGGCACCAGGGAACAATGGACTCCCAATGGAGCTGTACAAACTGTATGGAGAGGTTATACTACTCCACTTGTTAAAGGTTAGAGAGCATAAGCGCCTCCCTAAGTCCATGACGAGGGCCTGTATAATACTATTACTTAAACTGGGCAATGATCCAATGGATTCGGGCTCCTATAGACCCATATCACTTTTACAGGTGGACATTAAAATCCTACCCAAAGTTCTAGCCATGAGACTTAATCAGGTCATAACCACCATTAGTCATTTGGATCAATCTGGCTTCATGCCTGGCAAGTCTACAGCAATCAACCTTCATAGATTATATCTCAATATGCAGACACCGGCAGATAACACGGGAGACAGGGCCTTGCTGTCCTTAGATGCCCATAAGGCATTTTACAGCGTAAAGTGGCAGCACCTGTGGGCCACCATGCGTAAGTTTGGTTTTGGCCCGGTTTTTCTCTCTTGGGTGCCGCTGCTCTACACCTCTCCAGAAGCAATTATTAGGGAGGCAGGCCATTTGTCATCTCCCTTTCCCTTATACAGGGGCACACACAGGTCTAACCAGATCCACCAAAAAAAGATGCTCTATGTGGACGACACAATGCTTCTTCTTGGGGACACTTCTACTTCCCTAAGGGCAGCAATGTCTGTAATTATTACATTTGGAGCATTCTCTGGCTTTGTAATCAACTGGAGCAAATCCTCCATCCTGCTGTTAGACTCCACTCAGAATTGTCAGAACCCTACCCTACATGACATTCCAGTAGCCTCCTTTTTTTAATATCTGGGAATATTTGTCACTCCCCAAATCCAGGATCATGCCTCTCTCAACCTTTCACCTCTACTGGGCAGAATCCGAGATACAACTAAAATATGGGCCAAATTGAAGTTGTCTCTGGTAGGAAGGGTGGACCTCCCTAAAATTATTTTTATGCCGCAACTTTTATATGTCTTGCATAACATATCAATAGTTGGTCCCCTTAAGGTATTTAGGATCATTAACTCCATGTTTCGCTCATTTATCTGGTTGAATAAGCCTCCTTGGGGGAAGCTGGAGCAACTACAAAAGCTTAAAGAGGCCGGTGGTTTGGCTTTGTCCAACCCATGGCTTTACTATGTGGCACCTCAGCTACAACACATTGCTCGGGCCCTGCCCCTGGAGGCTACCAGTGCAGAGGGACACATTGACTCAACTACAGCTCTTTTACGCCATGTTACGGGACAGCCAAATGTTGCCAGTCTGGAAGCTCTGGCATACGCCAAATCTAACAAACTATTTCCCACATATGTCCTAATACAAAAGATATGGAGCAAGGCTAGGTACCTGCAGGGTGTCACTGGGTTTATGTGGCACAGCCCCATTTGGGACAATTGGTACTAAGGGGAGTTGCTGCTGCTACCATGTGGAGCAAGCTAGAAAAGGTTTGGGGTCACATACTTGGTACATATCTTCAGTTATGGTAAACTATGCACCTTTGAGGACTTGCAGGCTAAATTTGACCTCCCTCCATCAATATACTTCCCGTACATGCAGCTATGGCATGCGGTCCAGGCGCAGTCTGCCAATGTACTTTGGGTACAGTCCCCGGCTCCCATCTTCCACTATATGATAGAGGCACCCAATATAGGGGATTCATATTAAGGTGCTATGCATTAATCTGAACATCTGACAAACTTTCCTTCTAAAGCAGCAGCGGCCTGAGAAAGGGATATAGATACATTTGAGGAGGAGCAGTGGGAGGAGGCCCTACAGGTGGTACAGCTGTGCTCTCTCAGTGGGGGCAGAGGCTGTCCCAGTAGTATATAGTTTTTGTGGGTATACTTTACACCCACAAGGCTGTATAGAATGGGTGTGAGGAAAAACCCGGAACGTACTCGGTGCTCAAGAGACCATGGAGACCTAATCCACCTCCTATGGCACTGTCCCAAGCTTCATTTATACTGGAAGGGGGTCGTGGACACCATTAACAGAGTGTTTCAGGTCAATATCCCAATGGACCCTAAGCATTGTATTTTGGGAATCTTGGATAATCTCCCCATAGCAGACAACCCCAAACCCATTGAAAGCTAGAGCCTTCTTTCAAGTGTGTAAGCTTATCCTCAGGCATTGGAAGGCAACAGAACCTCCAAATCTTTGTGAGTGGATAGCTCAAATAGGGTACACTCTACAGTTAGAAAAATACATCTTACAACATAGGAGTCACCCGGCCAAGTTTTTTTCTTTTTTAAATATAATTTTTATTAACACCCAAGACAGGCAGAGACAGTTCAGCACAGGTATATTATGCAGACATGAGTAACAGCATCAAAACAGAAAGAAAATTACGACTTGTGTCTACAATGGACATTCAATCCATGCATTAAACAGTAAACTAGGTACTTACCACAAATCAATAGCCACTGTCATGCAGTTGTCAGCATGAAGGATCATGTAGGTTATACGGAAGGGCCTGGAGTGCCTTCTGATATTTACCATTTTCCATAAAACCTTAACAGTGGAAGTATAGAAGATAATAAAAATGAGGAAATAGAAGAAGAAGGAGAGAGAGGGGAGGAGTAAGGGGGAGTGAGGAGGGAAGGTGAGGCAAGGGGAAGGAACAGAGACTAAGGGGGACAAAGTTGGGGCAGAATTAGATACTAGTTGACTCAGGACATCCGTAAAGTGCGGACTTATAGTTGGATCGGCAATATTATGATCCCGGAAGAGCATCACCTTCTGGGGAGAGGATGACATGATTCTATAGCCCCCAGGTCTTGGAATATTTTTCCTGTTGGTGTTGTGCGGTAAGGACTAGGTTTTCCATTTTATTAATATCCTCTACCTTTCGGAGCCAACTCGCAGTAGTCAGTTGGGATTGCTTCTTCCAGTGGAGTGGGATACATGATTTTGCGGCGTTCAATAGGTGACGCACAATAGATCTTTTGTATATTTTAGCTGAAATGGAGACGTAGTTTAAAAAGGCCGGATCATCAGGAATGCTGTATTCCGTAAACTTCTGGATGGTTGTTCTGACTGTGGACCATAAGTGAGAAAGCTTCGGGCAGGACCAGTATCTCCAACACAGTGTGGATGTGGTTGGGTAGCATTTGTGTAGTATGTGGGGGGTAAGGTATCATCTCATTAGGAGCTTGTAGTTGGTCTCTTGTACTTTCTCCTGTACAGATTGAAGATTTTAAGGCGAATGTGAGGGTATTAAATAAACCTGCAGCGCTAAAAAATCTCAAATAAATTATCAGCAGTCCTCCAAAATAAATGAATAGGATAGATTGTGTTCATACATTTTTGTTATGAGAGTTCAAAGCACTCAATGAAGGTCCCTTGTGGGTGAATAAGCAATCAATTAGCACTCATAAAACATGGTGGTGCTGGAAAGATAAAAGTTCTCCTACACCAATTTCCCCATCCGTGCTCAGAAGAAAGAATACAAATCACCTCCGTGTGCGCTCCTCTTTTACCAGCTTGCATGTGACCCCCTGTGCAAGAGCGGTCAAAGACGCATGTTACAATCGTATCATGAACCGATCTGCCACCATACATGAAGCAATCCAATCTCCAATCGTCTGCTAATGCTCACGTCAGCAGTGGGTCATGAAATGTATAAATGTATAAAAGCTCACATAGTGTGATACCGTAAAAAATTAAACTGCTTTATTACATTAAAAAGTTCACACTCACATTTATGTAGTCAAAAAACGCCAGGTAATTGGCCATTTGCCAGTAATTCATATGGCTGGTTCCAGCCTCACAATGTTTGCAGCGTGGTCCTCGTGTGTGTACGGGTGGAGGATACGATTGTAACATGCGTGTTTGACCGCTCTTACACAGGGGGTCACATGCAAGCTGGTAGAAGAGGAGAGCACACAGAGGGGACTTGTATTCTTTCTTCTGAGCACGGATGAGGAAATTGGTGTAGGAGAATTTTTACCTTTCCAGCACCACCATGTTTTATGAGTGCTAATTGATTGCTTATTCACCCACAAGGGACCTTCATTGAGTGCTTTGAACACTCATAACAAGAACGCATGAACACAATCTATCCTATTCATTTATTTTGGAGGACTGCTGATAATTTATTTGAGATTTTTTAGCGCTGCATATTTATTTAATAAGGATTGTGTTTTGTGTATTACATTATGCATAGCTGCTAACTTACAGGTTTTTGTTGTGCAGATGTTCTAACTTTTAATAATTGAACGTGAGGGTATGTTGAATTTGGGCAGGGGTGAATGTGTGATTCAGTTCCTTTTCCCATTTGCCCATGAATGGCAAAGCTGGTTGTTCTACCAAGGATATCAGGAGGTTGTACATTTTAGATAGCACTTGGGGAAGGGTACAGTTGGCTGCACAGTATTCCTCAAATGTAGTCAAGGGGTGTTTAAAACATTGCGGATCTGATATGGATATGAGGTAGTGTCCTAATTGAAGGGCAGTCGAAAAAGGCAGCTTAAAGGGGCCCGTTTGCTGCTTAGCATTTCCAAAGAGGGCCACAAACCATTTTCAAGGAAATGTGAAGCCTGATTTCGGTTTGCTAAGTTTAGTGTTTTGCTTACTTGGGGCTCCAGTCCAGAAGGGAATTGCGGATTCCCTATGATAGAGAACATAGGTGAGTGGATAGCGAGTGTCTAATACAATCCTGTGAGCCTACTCGGAGGGTCATACCTAGTAGGGGATGTTTTTTCAGCAGGGGTGGTAAGTGGTTGTAGCACCAAATAGCTTCCTTTAACAGCATATTCGTTTGGGCCTGTTCCAATCCTGTCCAAAGCTTGAAATCGTGATGGCGACACCAGTCGATGGCTGTACCCAGATGTGTTGCTTGGTAATATTTCCGCACATCAGCAATCACCAAACCACCACAAAGCTTGGGGAGGGACATAAGGTAGTGGGGCAATTAAGATTTCCTGTGTGCCCAGATAAATATAGTGAACAGGGTGTGTCGCCCAGGCAAGTTTGAAGCACTGTGGTCTCCCTGGCTAGCATCTAAATCACCAATCCAACCAAACAATAAAAAGTGTGCTAACCTTGTGCTAGGTATAAGTTAATAAATCACATAAAAGACACAATAAAAGTGCATTACACATATGATGAACTAATCCAAATTGACATATCTGTGTAAATAAAGTCCATGTAAAATGTGCAAACACTGTGCAAAAAAAAAAAAAAAAAAAAAAAATATATATATATATATATATATATATATATATTGCAATAAGGTGCTCAGATTTTCAAAACTTCAATAGTCCCTCTTTCTTTACCATGAAGGAATGATGATAATGTGCACCACTGAAGAAAGCGTGCTCCCAAAAAGAATCATCTCAAATGAGCTCCTTACCAGCTGCTCTGATCCCACAAGGAGACCATCAGATGCCTTTCTGCATAGCAGCATATATACCACAATCTTGCATGCAAAGGTTCCATGATCATGATCTCCTAAGCCAAGATAGACTCCATGGAGTAGGAGGAGGAAAATCCTCATAGTGTAGTATTTCACCAAAATTTTAATAAAATGATAAAATCACACTTACAATTTAGAAGGAATTACACAGCTTGTGTTACAAAAAAACAGCAGGTCCAAGCGAGCAGGCCGACCTGCGGAATAACGTCACGTGTGAGGCCTCTCCCAGCGCATGCATTTCTCTGTAAGCACTGTCATCTAGGAATATGCGACTCAAATGCATTAGAACTTGCTTAGCTCCGGATGCTATCCCTCCCTCTCTCAGTTTGACTGGTGCTCTGTAGGGGATAACGGGAAACTGATAAGTATGCTTTTATTTTTAAAGAAATATACAATTACATTAAATATCATACTGAAGATCTTTTAAAGTATATGCCTTGCCCAGTCTGTTTGTTAATGTTTTTGGGATTTCCCTGCACTTTATGTATGGTGAAACATCAGCGGTAATCTTCCTTCTATTTCCAAAGCCAAAATCAAAACAAATGTTTTGATGGACATATGCTTTAAAAAATGTGTGGGTGTGTTGATGGCAAATGAGTCTCTGGAAAGACAAATATCTTTTTTTCCCTCAACATCTTTTTGGTAAACACCTTTTCTGCAGGACATCCGCACCTGTTAGCATGAAGTTAATTTCACACGGAAACATTCGGAAACGCTCGGGAACTGTTGACACTTTTGGTATTTCTGAGTATTTCTGAGTGCTTCAGAGCATCTCCGAGCCTCACCAGCACCCCTGCACCTCTGGCCACATTTGGTATTGCATGCATAGAGGCAAACGGAGTCAGGATTTTAAAAACAAAACTGCTCGTATTGTGAAATGCTCGTAAACTGCATTACTCGCAATCCGAGGTTGCACTGTAATTTAAAACCTTGCATTCCTCTAAAGCTTGGTGGAACTCTTCCAATTTCTGCATGTTCACCGACATTAGAATTGTCATTGGGAAAAATTGAGGGGAAATCCAAAAAAAAAGTGTCACCAGAAAAAAGGATTTGCGAGGAAATTGCCCATCAGAGACATAGTTTTGGATCACTGTGAAAGTTGGAATTTCTCTTCACTCAATGGACTTTTCCTTAATGTACTGCTGTCTCCCTGGGACAAAAATGAAGGAGGACCTACCAGACAGCAAATAGCGTCCATTTCATCCATATTCTATCCAAATGCAAAGCAAATAGTATTTTTAGATGGGGAGATCACAAATGGGTCACTAACTAGGAACAAGCATACAGCAAGCATGCAGAAAATTTGTGTCAGAATAAAGGTAGAATTCCTTATCTCAATATCTTGAGTCAGAAAGTTTTGAAGCCAAAACATCAGCCGCACAACGTACAAGGCTTTCCCTCTGTTTTCACCTGATGATCTGGCCGATAACACACTTACTGTATTAGAGTGCCCCCACTCTGGATGAAGGAGCATAGGGGCACAACTGGACAGCAGTGTTGTCAGTCTGGGGGAGGGGAAAGTTAAGGCCTCATTTACACTGCTGCTGCTAAACAGACATTTAAAAGCATTTGGGTGTTTTTTTCAGCTGCCCCTGAACTTTCCTCTATGTTATCTTATCAGTACATTTACACAGGGTTGTTTAAGGTCATTTCCAGGCAGTTGAGTCTAAAGGTTTTTTTTGGAAAGCTAAAAATGGGTTCAGATGCCAGATGCCAGTTCAGAGGCATTTGAAACACCAAACAGCTTATAAATGCCGTCTAGGACCACTTCGTTTATTGGTGTTTCCATTTTAAAAAAACTAACTTTTTTTTCTAAAAAAACGCTCCTAGACTCAAACGCAGCAAAATGCCACTAAATGTGGCTAAACGCGGCATGCAAAATGCGGCAAAATGTCAGTTTTAGACGCCAGCTTCTAGCTGTGAAAAAAAAAGTTCAGGGGAGGTTGAAATAGCATCCCGTGTAAATGGAGCCTAAATGTACTAGCAGAATGGGGTCCTATATAGCAGCTTTGCCCCCACCCCATCCCTTTAATTGACACCGATAAGGATTGAAATAGACACAGAGAAGCCACCCCCACTGCATTGTCTGCATAGGCATGGCTCAGCCCATGTGACACCAACTGCCTACAAGTGCATGATTCCATGTCAAGTGACGGACAGGTACTGGTTTTTATCAATTGTCCTTTCCCCCTTGTTTACTGCAAGAACAGTTGTAGTTTTAGCTGGGCTACCTGGACATCCACCAAGCCTGAATAATTAAGACATGTATTGTCTCTTTTCCAGCATAGATTCCCAGGCTCATTTATAAACCAAGCGATGTCTTTTTTTGTAGAAAGCATGACCATCATGTTCCATTGTTTCCAAAGCTTTAAACGGATTAAATGTGAAATATAATTGCTATGTATTTTGCATGTTATACTTGATCTTCCTTCTGCCTTATTAAATATGTTATTGGTTTTCAGGATCATTGTCATTCTGGATGTTTACCAGATTTGACCATCTTAGATCATTCTTAAAAATTATAATAATGAATTTGCTTTTAAATTCCATTCTCTGATGTCTGGTAATAATTCAAAATGCCACTAACGCCAGACAGGCTCTGTGGGTGAAAATGCATATTTGTAGTGCACAAGTTCAGCCTTTCCCAGCTTTACCCTTTCAGTAGGATTCTGTTCAGTAATTAGAGCATTCTAGTTTTTCTGAAAAAAATAAAAATGTCACAATAAGTGCCAGATTTTAATAGCTGGGATTTAATTAAACTTGGCAGTCGGCACTTTAGTCATAGTATTAAAAAAAAAAAAAGTTAATCAGTTTCTGGAATATAATATTGGATTATGTTGGAGGAAAATAGCTAATTAATTTGCATTAAATAACTATTAACTATCCCAAATTTAACATTGATTCAAATGTAATGAACTGTAAGGCGTTCCTGCTCCCATGCATTTTTGAATAGCCGTAGGGAATAGTAATGAAAATTAATGTAATGCTGAATGATTAACAAAATAAAAATATGCAACATTTTCACCAGTCTTTTTCCTACATTAATAGGATGGCTTGACCAGTAGTTGAGTGACAGTGACTTGTGCGTTTGGAATACAAAGAACTAAAAAGTGGATTTTAACCTCATATTGGAAATCTAGGGGCCACCTGTCCATATTGACTTGACATTAAGAATGAGTGAAATTGAGAGTTTTTGCATTACTAAAATGTGGCCAAAATTCTGGACCGCAATTCCCTATTTTGGGAAATTGGGAAAGGGGAAATGTGAGAATTTTAGTCAGATATTGAAGACACTAATTAATGTAGTATTGTAATCATTATTATTGTGCTGATCTACATAAAGTAAATCAACACAGGCTCCATGCAAGGACACAAAGAAAACAATTGTGCCCTGTTCTCATCATATGCAGTGGTGTTTGTTGCATAAAAATACAGCATGTCTGCACTGTTTTACGCAGCACAACTTGTCACATGTCACTGCACCACTGAGCATTGCATTGAGTGACATTTCCTTAATGAAAAAAAAAACGGAAACAGATAAAGTGTCATGCATTGTGACAATGCATTACACAGTCTCTACACAATGCACTCATGAGAGTGTTAAATGAAGCATAAAAGTTTATTTTTAATGCAAGCAGTGTAAATAATGAATTTAGCCTGGTATCAGCCTCGTGTAGTCTAGGTACAACAGAACTGTGGTTTGAAAGGAAGAAGAAGAGCAAGGAGCCAATCAGTTCACGTCCTGACATGAAACCTGCTGATAGGAAGTGAAAGCAGAGTAAAACCGGGTACACGTGGGCCGAATGTCGGGAGACATTTGCCGGTTAAAAAAAAAAACAGCCGACATTTGGCCCGTATGCATGTTGGCAGGCTTCTGTCAGACGAGCATGCTGGAAAACCAGCAGCCGCCCAACTCCCGATCAGCGCTCTCAGCCAATACTAATCGGAGTGTATTGGCGCGCGGGGGGGGGGGTTGTCTCCATGTCAGAACACAACAGCTCATCAAGGGAGATCACTGTACTTACTGGGTTGAAAAGAGAAAACTAATAGTGTGTACCTGCTTAAGAGATTAGTTTATCCCTGTGTTGCTTCCCTTTTCACTTTCCAGTGCTAGGCCAGTGTGGGTCTAGGGTGACCTGGGCTTAAAGGAGTTGGATGTTGGCCATCAGACTGAGGACATCTAGTGACAGAAAGAAAAACTGCAGGGGAATCTCTGCTTTGAAACTGAATATTTCAGCAAAAGGTGTTTTTATTATTTTATCTTTTATTGGGCTATTCATTTTTATATTGCTATTTTTGGCTGGAGTTCTGCTTCAAGGTTTGGTTTTCAAGGGCACAATAGACTTTAAATGGTTCCTGTGGGTCAAGGAAGTAATTGTTTTACATTTTTTGATTCTTTTTAATACAACTTTTGACAAAAATATGTGCACCTAAAAAGAAATACAGTGACAGCTGTCACACATAAGGCTTTGTTCATCAACAAAGCCATGTGATCATCATATCAGAGCTGAGTGATGTATACATTTCCAGAGATGGGAGTTAGTGTTAGGGTTAGAGAAGGTTTTGATCATCTGTTCATCCCTACTAGAGATGAGTGGATCCAGTTGGGATAACACAGAGTTGACCAGAAGCATGTGAATTTTCAACACACCTTTAAGGAGGAATGATAACTGCTTCTATTGTAAGGAAAAACAACTTCTATAAATATTTGTTAAGCAGTACTTTATCTTAAAGATTTATTTTAGTAGGATTTCACATCATTGCCCAATAGAGGCACATGCTGTCAGCGACTCAGCATCTTTAACTACAGATGATCTAAGCTCAAGAACCAAAATGTAATACATTGCAGCTTACTGGTCCTTAGACATGGTGTCTGCAATGTTTTTTGTTTCCAGGTTAAGTACAATTTCTTCAAGTGCAAAAAATATCATGTTAATCCTAATAGAAATGCAGTGTCATTGTAACTTCTTGTGTACAGAACTGAAATATCCATGCTCCAGGGAAATAACTAAGCTTCCTGCTCCATTATAATGGTGCAGAAAACTGCGAGGAGTGCCGTGCACAACATTATAGGGTTTGTTAAGCCACTTGTATCAAATGCTCCCATTCCCTCTATATTAGTTCCCTGTACCTGTGTTATTATATATATATATATATATATACTTATCTGTATAGATAACACACATGCTTCATAGGATCAGTTGTAGATTTTATTCCTCCTCTGCTGAGCAAAGTTTTGAGGGTGGGGCCGAGCACTGCTGCTGATGGCAGCTTGAGAGGAGAGAAAGAGAGCCATGTGTAGGAAGCTGGTGTGTTATCTATACAGATACGAATATTTATGATATAACACGGACACAGGCAAACTTCTTGTTCCAATACACAGGTGATAGGGGCTTTAACAGTTAATTATGAGAGCAGAGAAGATACTCTACGTAATGACAGCGAGAGGGCGGGGGAGGAGGGGGGAGTTGAAGATAGGCAGAGGAGAATAAGAGAGCTGCTAGTGGCACAGACTGCACAGACCACGGGCTCTCAGGATCAGCCAATATGATAGGGGAGTCAGCACTCAGCACTGAATAAAGCACAAAAGCACCATGCTGCTAATTGCACATTAAATAGACAGGAGCAGCATTTTTTTTTTTTGGGGTTAACAAACGCTTTAACTAGACCTGTTTCAGGTCATCTATGCCACCCACACTAGTTTCTATTTCAGAGTGAAATAGAAACTGGTGCAGGGTCTGACCCTAAATCACAGAGGAAATGTGTAGTTTTCCATATAGAAAACTGCACAGGTCAGTTGTGTCGGGATCTGAACTCTCAACAGACAGCTCACATCTCCCTCTCTGTCTGTGCAGCGATTACACTACACAAGCAGAGCCTGCACAGTTAACAACTCTTGTCCTTCCTCTCGCTCTGAGCTGAGTGGGAACAGGGATGAGGAGAATGATTGGGGCATGCAACTCCAGCTCTCCTGTTCTCTATGCTGTTGCCTGTTATAGACACAGAAGATCAGAGAACTGGTTACATTTTTGTTAATTATGAGTAGAGTTGAGCGGACACCTGGATGTTCTGGTTCGGCGGGTTCGGCTGAACTTCGCGAAAAAGTCCGGGTTCAGTACCGAACTTGACCTGAACTTTACCCCGGACCCCGATCCCCATTGAAGTCAGTGGGGACCCGTACTTTTCGGCACAAAAATGGCTGTAAAAATGTCCTAGCAAGTGCTAGAGGGCTGCAAAAGGAAGTAAAATGGGGTAAGAGTAGGACAAGTGCCCTACAAAAAATGGGGATAGGGAAAATAATTTAAAATCAAATAAAAAAAAATAAAAATGGGAAGGGGGTGGATGTGGAGTAGGACCCTAGGGGTTGACTAGGTCATGACCGTGGCAGTGTAGATGATGATTTTAGAACAATAATCTGTCCCTTACAGCAACAGCAGGAACCTGACCCTATAGGAGTAGGCGATGATTTTAGAACAATAATCTGTCCCTTACAGCAACAGCAGGAACCTGACCCTATAGGAATAGGCGATGATTTTAGAACAATAATCTGTCCCTTACAGCAACAGCAGGAACCTGACCCTATAGGAGTAGGCGATGATTTTAAAACAATAATCTGTCCCTTACAGCAACAGCAGGAACCTGACCCTATAGGAGTAGGCGATGATTTTAGAGCAATAATTTGTCCCTTACAGCAACAGCAGGAAACTGACCCTATAGAACTAGGAGATGATTTTAGAACAATAATCTGTCCCTCTAAGCAGTATACTCTACCTAGTCCAGTCAGATCATTCTGTAATGCAGGATGAGATGTTATTAGATCTGCAATCTGTCTCTAAAAGTAGTAGTAGTAGTAATCTCTACCTAGTCCACAATCACATCGTTCTGTAATGCAGGATGAGATCTGCAATCTGTCCCTCAAAGCAGTAGTAGTAGTAATCTCTACCTAGTTCACAATCAGATCGTTCTGTAATGCAGGATGAGATCTGAAATCTGTCCCTCAAAGCAGTAGTAGTAGTAATCTCTACCTAGTCCACAATCAGATCGATGAGATGTTATTATATCGGCAATCTGTCCCTCACAGTGCCGGCAGCATCCTCTCCCTACACTAGCCAGAGAGCGTGTGACATGCAGCACTAAGTGACTCCAGCTTATAAAGCGGCTGGGTCACATGATGCACTGGCCAATCACAGCCATGCCATTAGTAGGCATGGCTGTGATGGCTTCTAAGGGCAAACCAGTGAAACGCTTGTTGATTGGCTGCCCTGCAGCTATTCAACATGCATGATCAAATACCCGAACCCAGAACCCGAACCCGAACTTTTTTCAAATGTCCAGGTTCAGGTCCAGGTCATGGACACCCCAAAGTTCGGTACGGACCCGAACTTTACAGTTCGGGTTCGCTCAACTCTAACTATGAGCAACATCTCAATTTTTTTATATTTATTAATTCCCACCATTATTTTTAGCTTTTCAAGCTAATATCTCTGAACTACAATCCTAATCATCCTAAATTGATTAAGATGGGGAAAGGGTGAAGTGTATTCAAAATTAGAAGGATGACAACACTGGCTTTGTATAGATACTTTACTTTGAGCAAGTTCTTTACTGGCTGGATCACCAGGTCATAAAGGAAAATAAACTCAAAATGAAACTAAAGCATTAATGCGCATAAAAGTGTTTCTTGCTAAGAAAAAAAAGGGCACAAGCCAAGATGCCTGTTTGATCCCTCCAAATAAAATAAATCTTATCAAAGCATTGCTCAGATTAGAAGGGAGCACTGTGCCATGGCACTGAGCTGGAATTTCCTAGATCCTAGCACAAGCACTTGAAGAAGTGCCAGTGGGCCCACTGATAGTTATGGAAACCATTACATGTTTTTTCCTTCAGTTATTTTTTATGTGCAAAGTGTTTTTTCCAGTGTTAGCCTTGGCCAAAAATAGGCCAACCTGCAAAAAGTTTGAGTGTACCAAATGCTAAAGCCCATTTACCTTTTTACAATCAAAGCAGTCAACATAAAGTGCACCTATGCCTAGACTTTGGACATTAAATAATTCATACATGGTAGTTCCAGTTAAAAATCAGCAGTAAAATGTTAGCATTCTGTTATTAAAGGATATGTGTATATTGGTGTAAGTATTGAAAACTAGAGGTTTCCTT
Organism: Glandirana rugosa; assembly: GCA_018402905.1. Classification (NCBI taxonomy): domain Eukaryota; kingdom Metazoa; phylum Chordata; class Amphibia; order Anura; family Ranidae; genus Glandirana; species Glandirana rugosa. The sequence goes on along the minus strand of BLSH010286597.1, from coordinate 1,237,862 downwards.
TGGAAATAAGGGAAAGCTAAAGCTTACCTTGAACAAATCATATTTAAGCTATAAATTAGGTTTAAGCACATGCATATTTACAGCCTCTTGACAGAACAATGATATGGCTTTCAACAAAGACCCATTTGAAACAAATTAAAATGCGTATGTAAATTTTCTCCCGCCCTCTCACAACTTTGATCAGTACGCTTGTTAATGTGTTCTTTTATATATCTTTTCAGACTGTGGACATCTGTAATTTAACAGTATGATTTCCCATATGACAGGAAAATTGTAAAGACTCGTGTTGCTTTTCATGCTTCCACGCACCATACTTTCATCTTCAGCAGTTTGTACTTACAAGATTTATTCATGCTCAGTGATGCTGTATAATATATGTAGATTCTGTCACAGATATTGTAACCTCTATAGCTTTGGTCTCTATAGAAGTAGGAACATGTTATACTATACCACCTGCTAAGAAACTTGTGTGCATCAGAATGAGTCTTTTGAGTTAAAATACAGCAGTATTCATGGTTGCCAATTTATAACTCTATTGACATATCAATGCACATACAGTATCTCACAAAAGTGAGTACACACCTTACATTTTTGTAAATATTTAATTATACCTTTTCATGTGACAACACAGAAAAAATGACACTTTGCTACCATGTAAAGTAGTGAGCATACAGCTTGTATAGCAGTGTAAATTTGCTGTCCCCTCAAAATAACTCAACACACAGCCATTAATGTCTAAACTGCTGGCAACAAAAGTGTGTACACCCCTAATTGAAAATGTTCAAATTGGGCCTAACTAGCCATTTTCCCTCCCCGGGGTCATGTGACTTGTTAGTGTTACAAGGTCTCAGGTGTGAATGGGGAGCAGGTGTGTTAAATTTGGTGTTATCGCTCTCACTCTCTCATACTGGTCATTGAAAGTTCAACATGGCACCTCATGACAAAGAACTCTCTGAAGATCTGAAAAAAAAAATTGTTGCTCTACATAAAGATGACCGAGGCTATAAGAAGATTGCCAAGACTCTGAAACTGAGCTGCAGCATGGTGGCCAAGACCATACAGCAGTTTAACAGGACAGGTTCCACTCAGAACAGGCCTCGCCATGGTCGACCAAATAAGTTGAGTGCACATGCTCAGCATCATATCCAGAGGTTGTCTTTGGAAAATAGACGTATGAGTGCTATCAGCATTGCTGCAGAGGTTGAAGAGGTGGGGGGTAAGCCTGTCAGTGCTCAGACCATACGCCGCACACTGCATCAAATTGGTCTGCATGGCTGTCATCCCAGAAGGAAGCCTCTTATAAAGAGGATGCACAAGAAAGCCTGCAAACAGTTTGCAGAAAATAAGCAGACTAAGGACATTGATTACTGGAACCATATCCTGTAGTCTGATGAGACCAACATAAACTTATTTGGTTCAGATGGTGTCAAGCGTGTGTGGCAGCAACCAGCTGAGGAGTACAAAGACAAATGTGTCTTGCCTACAGTCAAGCATGGTGGTGGGAGTGTCATGGTCTGGGGCTGCATGAGTGCTGCCAGCACTGGGGAGCTACAGTTCATTGATACTGTCGGTACGTCTGGTTAAACTACGTCACACGCCGCATACCAGACTCG
>BLSH010286597.1:1192577-1206520 GCA_018402905.1 Glandirana rugosa | reverse complement strand
CATGTTCCTTATTTCTTCTTATTTATGTATCCCTAGTGACATCTCATAATATGAGAGGCCCAATTAAAATGAGAAGTAATTGACCAGTTAACCAGTCTCTAGTTGTATGCCAGGGGAATATGAAGCCATGAAAAGATGGTGGCTCTTGAAACTCAAAGCAGTTTGATCTGACTTTCACTTACATACACTTACATACAACAGTTTTATGATACATATACAGCTATGCCTTAAGTACTTTCTTAATTATAATTACCCTAAATCATAATTCAGTTGTGTATTACCCTCTACTGTGAAAGTAGCAACACCATACAATAGATTGCTGTTTGGAGTGCAAATTAAAGGAAACAAAGGGTCATGCTAATTATGCTCACAGAAAATATTTCCATTCAGATATAACTAAACAATATTCAAGACCCAGCAGGTAGAAATCTCAAGGTATTTAGAAATAAACTGTAAAGTAATTGGGCAATTGAGTCTTATTTAACGCCTACCTATGTAAGTAATCACAGAGCTTGCATGGCTGCTTCTTAAATAACCCACAGCTAACCTTCAAATGCAATTATCAATAGATGTGTATTTACATCATGTTCGCTATGAAGTTAAAAAAAAAACTTAATGAAGAAATCATAATCTCAGGATTGAAATGATATTCCCTATATACATTATATGCTTTGTCTTACTACTATAACTGCAAGCATCCTCTATTTTTAGAGTTCAAACCACTAAAAACATTATGGTAATGGTACACACGTAGAGGCCTATTTAAAAACAAAATTGCATAGCTATCCATCATTGCAAATATGTATGTGCATTCATTCTTCACAAACTATCCAGCGGTTGTGAGTGAGAATCAGGCAAAGTTGAATGTTCTTAAGGTTTTTCTTTCTGGTTGAATGTTCTCAACCGTAAGCAATGCACAGAGTTCAATTTCCCCCTGTGCATGCCTCACTACCAATGACATATTCTTGGTCTGCAAAGTTTCTATTCAGTATTCCAAATGCTGTAAAATAACAATAGGATGCACATCTATGGCATGGTTCATAGTTAATAGATACATTATGTGCAGTCCATCCAGGGTATCCAACTCATACTCCTACAAGTTATCATATCTCACTATCCACTTGAGCTAGCTAATAACAGCTCTGCATTTTCAAATACTGATACTCAGATTGCAAAGTATTAAATGGTGTCCGCACTCCCTCAGAGCCAGTCCTCCCCTAGGAGAATTATTGTTACAAGTGTTCAATGTCATAATTGTGAAACCAGGGTTTCCTGCAAAGCATTGCTGTAGGGCATTTATCAGTTGGTATGTTTAAAGGCTAAGTTTACCTTTGAGAAAAAAAATATTAAATGCACATATTCTTGCAGGAAAATAATATGCATTTTTTCAAGAGCCTGCAGAGCATTGCACCCAGGATCAGTAGATCATGAATGCACTGTAAGGCTCCTGCGGACACTGCTTTCTTGCCCATACCTCCATATGGGCAGACAGTTACAAAGCTGGAGGAACTCATCAGACCCTTGCAGTTCATTGAGAACATCTGCTGCAGGGGCAGATGGGACTTGAATTTCATTAATTCCAGATTGCTGTGAATGAAGACCCCACAGTCTGGATTTAGCACCACACAGCTGTGCAGTTCTTGAAACGTGACAGAACCCCTGCCCACTCTCACGGGCGGTGGGAGCAGACCTGAAGCATGTTTCATGTTACATCTTAAACATGGGTGTAACATGTAACATGCTCCAAAAGGTGAACTAATCCTTTAAGGATATTACATAAGATAAGTTCATTCACCTGACCGATTATTGGTGTTGAACTGGATAGTAAGCTACTATATTTAGTGCTCATTTTATCCAAAACTAAAAAAAAATAGAAAAAAAAGTTTTGGGTATAGATACACTTTAAGCCTCAGGGAAGCACATTCATAGGGTTTCCCCAAAAAATTGTGAATTCTTGTAAATAGGTGACATAGTTCTTCATATCACTTTTCTATTCATTGGAGAGGGGGTTGTAACTAAACTGATTTAGTATCGGGTATAAATGATTTGAGAGGGTGAACTTTCTTCCTTCCTCAATGAACTAATTTGATGCAGAAGGGTTTGTGAAGCAGTACAAACATGGCAGTGGCTGCATATTTTCAACCATCTAGCCAACAAGACTGAAGTGCTGGGTTGGAATTTCTTGGGGGGTCAGAACTATAGGCAGCAACTGTAATTTATTGACCATCTGGTAGTGAGGAACATGCATAGCTCCTTCCCTTATCACATAATAAAAGGCAGATATCAGCCATGAATAAATTACTTTTTCTTTCTATAATCCCAGAGTGCTGTGCACAGAATTGCATGTACAAAATGTTACGATAATCTGTATCTGCTGATATCTTAGGCAGTAAGCTCCCTATTGTTTCTTGTACTGTAGCATTTTCCCCATAAGTCTCCTATATGCTGACATTCTCCTCACATAAACACTAAACAAGAATGCAACATTGCTAATTTTGATACATGATTAAGCAGAAAATTGGGTAGGAATGACAATTATTATGGAAATAAAAGTGTATGCATAGCCAAAAGTATTGCCTAGATGGAAGTAAGTGTAAATCTCTACAAAGTGAAGGAAATTAAAAGATTTATTGAAAGGTCTTTGCTCACCCTCTGTTCCAATGGCAACTCAAATTTTCTAATTTGTCATTATTTTCTGTCATTGGTGACAATGGTCAAATAATGTGGCTTTCCCAAGAGGAGGCACAGATCGCAATAAAAACCCTTTAAAAAAGTATTGGCTATCAATACACTTTTAAAGAGGAAGTAAACCCTGATGGTTTTTTCTTCCTTTCTTCTTCCCTGCAAAGTAAAGGCATATGCATCGCATACTAGCACATTATGTGACACTTTCCTGCAAACGAAGCCCGCACCGTCGCCGCTGCAGGCCGCATCCATCTTCATCTGTCTTCCTTGCGGGGTGGCGGACTCCGGCTATGTGACTGTCCGGAGCAGTGTGACGCCACTCCCATGCTTGCACGCGGGAGCCGCCGATCACAGCACTGACTCCTGAAGAAACGGGCGGCCATTTCTTCAGAGCGCATGCACGGGTGACATCATTGGCGCAGTATACAGTAAATATCGCCTAAACAGTGCACACTTAGGACATATTTACAGTACCTATAGATAAGCCTTATTATAGGCTTACCTATAGGTATAAATTACCCAGGGAGGTTTACAACCTCTTTAAGATGCAATCCAAAGTAAAACATGTTTGGCATTGATTGCTCTACTTATCAATCTTTAGTAAAACAGGCCCGCTGTGTCCGAATGCATCAATGCTTATTTTGTATTTCTGCCATACTTGTTCAGCTATATATTTCTGTAATGTTAAATACATGTTATTGTTTCTATTCTGAAGAAATGCTGATGTATTTTTTTCTGATTCCTCTTTATCTCTGCTTTTGTGGATTTTCTTAGAATGGGCTGCCAACTCAACCATGAAGAATGGCATTTGAGAATGACTTCAGTATTCCATAACAACAGCCAGTACCATAAAATGTGCTGAAACTATAGTGCATCAAATAAGCCATGTCTTGTATTGTGTTGTTAAAGTAATGATAAGCAATAAAATTGTATCTTCAAGCGTGCTCTCTAACCCTGGTCTATTTACCTTGCACTGGGGCTTCTTCCCTGATAATGCATTTCATTTTACATACTGTACTGTATGTACTGTGTGCTAGATTTAGAAACAGTATTATCAATCCAAATAGATAGAAGTGTACGTTAAAGAGCTATTTGGTGTGCAGAAGTGCTATGTCACATGATATGGAAACATAATTTGTGTTCTAGCAGATTTCTGATAACATGATGCTAAACTATTCCTGGAAAACACATCATATGAATGTATGAGTTGACACAAATATTCCTCTCTATGGAGCTGATATACAAAACGCTGAAAAATAGAGCAAAACTAAAGCCATTCCTTATTGCAGCCAATCAGGTTTAAAGATTAGGAGCACTTAGTAAAGCCTGCTTTTAGAAGTTTTACCCTTTAATCATAACCTGAGATATTTTAGGTTTTGGAGATACAACCATCTGTAGAAGAAGTATGAACATGTTTTCAAAGCACATCCATTCATACAAATTTATACTTCTCTATGCGTCTACAGATCAGACTTTAACCTCTTCATGACCAGAGATCATTGATTTGTTGTACTTACTAAATTATGGCATTACATTAGAAATCAGTTAACCTGACTTTTTGCCTGCCTAAGGGCCAGTTCACACATAGACGGTCCGACTTCAGGCGCGACTTTGCTAGGCGATTTGAACATGACTTCAAGGCGACCTCAGCACGACTTCAGCGTGACTTTGGGGGACTTACAACACGACTTAGAGTGACCTCCATGCCAGGTGACTTTGCCTGTGGCCAATCAGAGAAGGGATGAAGGGAGTTGCTTGTGGGGAGTAACTGTGTAAATTCTTTTATTTTTCCTGTAAAGTCGCTTCCATATAGATGGGGGATCCGACTTGAAGACGACTTCCATTGAATTCTATGGGCACAAGTCGGATAGAAGTCGGCTTGAAGTAGTACAGGAACCTTTTTTTGAAGTCGGAGTGACTGCAGTAGTGTACATTAAGACGGCTCTCATTCACTTCAATGGGATTTCTGATGTCAAGCGACTTGGGGGTGACACAAGTCGGAACGCAAGTCGCTTATGTGTGAACCTGCCCTAAGGCCCCTTTCAAACTGCCGCGACTTGAAAGTAACGCAATTTTTGGTGCGACTTTGATACAATTTTACGGGTGCAATTTGGACGTGATTTTGACGCAATTTCAGGGAATGGCTGTTCAAGCCTGAGGTCTATGGACCTCAACTCACATGAAAGTCGGACCAAAGTAGTGCAGGGACAACTTCGAAGTCGGCACGTATTGAAGTCGTATAGATATGAATGGTTGTCATTGGTAATCACGAGGAACGACTTGTCATGCGACTTTGCAGTCTAAAGTCGCACAAGTGTGAAAGGGGCCTATTCATATTGTAAAGCACTGTGCAAACTATTGGCTCTATATAAATCCTGTATAATAATAATAATAACCAAGTTGTTTTATTTGACACACGGTTTTAAGTATTTGCTATTATAAGCTGATAAATGAGCATTTCTAACAGCTTTTTTAAAATGTTTAGTTCATATATTTTATACAATCTCTGTGGTGACACCTACAGTCCACCAGCTTCAACTGTTACTGTGCTTCTGTTTATAAACAAACCCATGTGATCGCCATAAATGGTTGTCATGGTGAACTCATAAAAAGAAACCACGCTAATTGAATCCCAATCAATAGTGTGAGCCAGGGATGCTAAAATTCACTCTGCACAAGGAACTATGCAGATGAATGTTAATCTAAGGTCAGAGGCATTTACTGTATGTGTTAAAGTACACTATGTTACCAAAAGTATTGGTACGCCTGCCTTTACACGCACATGAACTGTAATGGCATCCCAGTTTTAGTCTGTAGGGTTCAATATTAAGTTGGCCCACCCTTTGCAGCTACAACAGCTTCAACTCTTCTGGGAAGGCTGTCCATAAGGTTTAGGAGTGTGTCTATGGGAATGTTTGATCATTCTTTCAGAAGCTCAGGCACTGATGTGGACTAGAAGGCCTGGCTCACAGTCTCTGCTCTAATTCACCCCAAAGGTATTCTATCGGGTTGAGGTCAGGACTCTGTGCAGGCCAGTCAAGTTCCTCCACCCCAAACTCGCTCAGCCATGTCTTTATGGGTCTTACTCTGTAAAATAGTGTATGTTTATTTAGCATTTATTTGCAGTGACTGCATGTATGTACATTTTTAAAGTACCTGTTGTATTGAAATTCCAACTAGCTCTGGCAGTTCTGCCTGTTGAACCACAAAATCCCACCTCTCCCTGCCCATCTCTGCCCCATTCTACATGCCTAGCAAAACAATGCTTCTGCCAGTATTGATATCATCAGGAGTAATAAAAGCTGTTTCTTTCTAGAGGAACAAGGTAAAAGACACAATAATACAGGGACATGCTCTAGAAATAGAGAGGGAATGATGGGCATAAGCTTGAGTAAGGCCTAGTCATACATTTTAGAATGGGAAGGCTTGGGAGAAAATTGGAAGGAGGGATTTCAATCCTTTTCACTTACAGTAATTTGCATTTAACTTCAATAAATGTGTTTTTTGTTTTAGTAACTTCACAGAGAAGTCTAGGAAGATGAAAAAAACTCAATTTTCATGGGTTATAGTGCCTTCTGTCTGGCCTTTTGCAAAATCAGGGCACTGTTTTTAAAGTTCAGTGGTCTGGCTAGAAGCAGCTAGGTGGAGCACCTGAGGAAGGGGGTTTAGCTGGTACTCTGTGTGCCCTTTCAACAGTGAATGCCATTGAGAATTGAGCATCAGGAAATGTATTTTGCAGCCATTTATCAATAAAGGTGTTACAATGCAGTGGCTGATGTGCATTGCAGTGCAAGCAGTTCTGATGCACTGATCCTGGCGCATCACATCATTCACGTTTTTAAATAACTTTATTGAATGTCACTGTGTGACATATCATAAAGTTCTATTGGCCAGTGTGCAGTGACTGCGCTGTACTGGAAAAATGTATGGCCAACCATACTTTATTTCAGCGCACATCACCACAATGCAGTGGTATGACCCAAACACTTTAGAGACAATGCATTTTGCTTTGTTTTGCGGTGGGGGTACAGTGAGACTACACTGGAATTGTCACCCAATGTACTCCCAATGCACCTGGTGTGACTGTACCCTTAGGATACTCTACCTCAGATTTCTCTGAGAGTACAGTAATACAGATGTTTTTCTGTTGCTGATGGTTGTCAAGATCATCTGCTTTTTTTTTTATTTACAAAATCAACTTTCTTCTCAGTATTTGACACTCTAGAGGGAATAAGGAAGGAGACATCTTTCAGAGAGAAAAGTCCTTTTTCTGTATCTATAACCCTCTCCCTTATGTCTGCAGGTCATGACAGATGAGGCCTATATCAACTTTTACATCCTCATTTTTCGCTTGTTAAAGATGCACTACATGCTGTAATTGCTGCCAGGACTTGTGAGTTTGCATGTTCCAGGGTAACATTTTGGGGTTTCTCTGCTGCCCCTAACCCCCTCCCCCCAACAGTTTTACTGCCATCGGAGACTTTGTGTGTTCACCACTTCTGGGGTGTAGAGGACTTGAGCTGACATCTTATCTTATGTTGCTGCTTGTCTTTTTCAACAAAAACTGTCCATGCTGGTGATAGCCGCACCACTGAAGGATTTTAATTGTACCAGGGATTATATGCATGCACTTACTCTTTTTTTCCTAATTGTAAGCAGTAAAATTAAGTGAATAAGTTAAATTCAGTGTTGCCTAATGGTGTTTAGCATATAATGGCTATAAAACTTAGACAAAGAGCAGCTTTGAATTTATAATATTTGGAATTTGCTAAAGCATTTGACACAATTCCCCACAGATGGTAATATGTGAATTGTGGTCTCTAGCTCTTGCAAATTCAGTCTGTAAATGGAGAGAAAATTGGCTAAAAGACCAGATTCTGAGAGCAGTGATTAATGATTCATACTCTGAATGGTCTAAGGTTATCAGTGGTATACCCCAAGGTTCAGTGTGGGTAGTGTTACTTTTTAACTTGTTGATCAATTATATAAAGTTTTAGATTAAAAGAAGATTTCTGTGTTAATAGATTACACAAAGCTATGTATTAGCCTAAGGTTTATATATAAGTATTTTTTAGCTGACCTGTATTCATTGTTTGATTAGTCAACTACAGGACAAAGGTTTTCATTTGATCATTGTAAACTTTTGCACTTAAAGGTTTGTATGGTCACAGAATACACTTTCATTTTACAACAAATAACATAGGCATTGTAATAACAATACAAATAATAGTTATATTTGACAATCCAATATAAGCTTACTTGGAAAATCTCCTTTCTTCTTGTGAGTTCTGCTTGACTGCTGGTCATCTCTTTCCACAACTTCCTGTTTCTCAGCATGCCTTACAACATCTCTGCTGTTTACTTTCAATTTCTAAGGACTACATATCCCACAGTACCCTGCCTGTAAGCAGTGATTGCTGTACTGACTCCACCTCCTGAAACTTCTCCTTTCATCACTTCTGTTGTTCAGAAGTCGGACTATGTAAAATGAAAATTCAAGTAGGTAAATGTGTGGGGATCTTACCAAAGTAATTTTACAAACTTTTCAAGATCATTCAGAGTAATAGGAGTAGGCTATAAATAATTTAAATACAATATATGAAAATAAATGTGAAAATAAATATATGATTTTACATTTTGACCTTAGATGCTAAAACATGCTTCAAGTGCAACCTAGTTTGCTTGTATTAAAAGAGCTTACACTAAATAAAGAGACATAATCTTGGCCTTATACAATGCATAATTAACATCTTATGTTGAATACACAGTTCAGTTTTGGATACCAGTTCACAAAATGACTTTGTAGAAGTAGGAAGAGTGCAGAAAGGGGAAATATATTAACCACTTGCTTACTGGGCACATATACCCCCTTCCTGCCCAGGCCAATTTTCAGCTTTCAGCGCTGTCACACAATTGCACAGTAATGCTACACTGTAACCATATGACATTTTTCATAGTCTTTCACACAAATAGAGCTTTATTTTGGCGGTATTTAATCACCACTGGGTTTACTGTTTTTTTTTTTATTTTTTGCTAAACAAACAAAAAAAGTCTGAAAATTTTGAAAAAAAACAAACAGTTTTCATAGTTTTCAATAACATTTTGCGAACAGGTCATTTTTCTCCTTCATTGATGTGCGCTGATGAGGCTGCACTGATGGGCACTAATAGGCTGCACTGATGGGCACTGATAGGCACTAATAAGGTGGCACTGATAGGCACTAATAAGGCAGCACTGATGGGCACTGATGGGTACTGATAGATGGCACTGATGAGCACTGATGAGGTGGCTCTGGTGGGTACTGATCAGGAGACACGGGTGAGGCTGCACTGATAGGTGGCACTGATGGGCACTGATAGGTGGCACTGAAGGGCATTGATATGTGGCACTGAAAGGCACTGAGAGGTGGCACTGATAGGTGGCACTGATGAGCACGGATAGGCACATTTAGGTGGCACTAATAGGTGGCACTGGTAATGAGGCACTGATAGGTGGCAGTGGTAGGTGGCACTGGTGGGTACTGGTTAGCAGCACTGATGGGCACTGGTGGGTACTGATTAGCAGTAGGTGGCACTGGTGGACACTGGTTAGCAGCACTGGTGGACATTGTGTGGGACTGATGTCACTTTTACAGAAGCCGATAATTGCCTCTATTTTTTTTCTCAATACGCTGTAAAAAAAAAAGCTGATTACCTGCTTCTGTGTACATCATGTGATCAGCTGTCATTGACTGATAGCTGATCATGTGGTAAAGGGCCAAGGTATTGGCTGAGTACCAAGGACTCGCGCAAGGGGTGCACGGGCAGCGCAAGCATGGGAGGACATCCATGTACGCCCTCCTGGCAATTTAAGCCCGTGCTGTTGTCATCTCGCCTATAGTGCAGTGGTTAATAAAGGTCATAGAAGAACTTATCAATGAGGAAAATAAGCTGAACTGAATTTATTTTTCCTTGAGGTGAGGAGGATATGATAACCTTGTAATATTATATAAATTGTCCATATGGTTGTAGCCAACTCAGTAGGTTATTTTAAAATTGGACTGGATGTTTCTAAATGCACACAATTTACTGTAAATGGCTAATAATATTTACAAGAAAAAAATCTTTTTCACCTGTTAGGGTCCTTTCACACGAGCGGAGCCCATGTTGACGGGCTCCGCTGCTCAGCTGGGATCCATCCGTTTATCCCCGCTGAGCCGGCGGATGACAGGACAGTCTCTGCACTCCATGCAGAGACTGTCCTGTCACAGCTCCATTCTACTCTATGGAGGATCGGATGAACATGGACCGTCTGTCCGTGTTTATCTTATCCGATCCGCCAGACGGATGGAAAATAGGGTTTCCATCCGTCTGTTTTTGGCGGATCGGAGCGGATCGGGTGTCAGTGGACATGTCACCGCTGACATCCGTCACTCCATAGAGAGCAATGGAGCGTCCGTTCTGGTCCGCCTGAAAAACTGACAGGTGGACCCGAATGGTCCGCCCGTGTGAAAGGGGCCTTAGAGAAAATGAGACCGTGATTTTTTTTTAAAGGTTTGTTTACCTTTCACTGGATCAGCAGTGGGTCTAGGGATCCAAGGATGCGGGTATCTTCTTTGTTTTATTCACTGTATTTATGTTTAAATTTGATGGCCATGTATTTTGTCAACCTAAATATGGAACGGACATAGACAGGGTTCATTTCATTCTGCAGGTCAAAATATTATTTAATTTCTAAGCCTTTTATTAAAAAAAAAAAGCATTCTATTTTTCTTTGAAAGAGCAGATACATAAACCCCTATACACCTTTAATAACTACTGAAATGTGCAAAACACAGAAATCCTTTAAAATCACTATTTGGTTTTATCATTGCAGTTATTTTTCTCCTCTAAAGATAAAGCTTCCTGCAGCTTGTGCCTGGCTTGATAGCTACATTTATATATTACTGCACCACAGAAAAAGACAGGGTAAATTAGTCATCACATACAATTAAAATTATGAAATTGGGTCTTACAGCAAGTTGCCATTTAAGGGAAAGACAGATTATACTAATTTGTTATGTGTGTTGAGTACCAAGCCTACTGTAGATCTTACAGGCAGGTTATGAGATTGATGATCACAGATATGCAGCATAATGACATACATTGCTAAAATCTGCCGTACCCAATCTACGCTTCTAGCTTCCTCCAAATGTGCATAACGCAGCCAAACATACGTTGCAGATCTGTCTAATTAGCCTTAGGCACATATTTTTCTTTCTTTGCTTAAACATCAACTAAAAAACAATCTTATTTGTCAAAGTATGTAGCATCATAACAAAGAAAATACAAAATTGAAAAGTGTCAGGCTTAAAGCCCAACTCTGGGATAAATTATTGTCCTTTCCACCCCTCCGTCTCACAGCCCTCTCACTGATTGCTGGGATGGAAAAAAAAACTTTCGAAATACACTTTTTCACTTTTCATTGCGTGAACATTGCTTGCCAAGTCTTTCTCCTCTCTATTTACTTTGTGCTGGGGTCATTTTTCCGGGCATCCTTGTCACTGCCTACGTCATGTGGGCAATTACCATTGGCTGTCTATGAGAGTGGTTCTCAAGATTCAGAAACTACTAACATTGGTTTGAGAGGAATCAAGGGGACTAAGCAGCAATGGTTAATTTGTGTTACTGGCATAGGCGTGTGCACATAGAGTGGCAGGTGTGCCTGGGCACACCCTAATCGCCCTGTACTGTACAGATTTCCCCTGCTGCCTGGCTGCAGAGAAAGGGATGGGGGGATCTCTGTCCTCAGTCCCTTTCCCTGTCTCAAAAATGAGACATCAGGGGTCTGTGTAGACCCCTGATATTTGACCAAAGCCCCCCCAGCTGAGCTCCCAAATACAATTGTAAAATAAAATAATAAACTATATTATTGTAAACAATAAAAAAAACAAAATTGTAAAAAAATAAATAAAATAAAATAAAATAAACTACTGACACCAATCTCTGCCCTTCTGAGAAATATACACACACACACTCATGTTTGTTTGCGCTTTGTGGTGCACACCCTAATGCAATAGGCTGCGCACACCTATGGTCACTGGATTAGCAGCCTTTACAGGTAGAAATGCATCAGTGAAGGACCTGTTTGGGGGGACTGAGGTGAGTATAATTTGCTTCACCAGGAAAATCTAAACACCTGGCATGATGCGTTAGAGGGAGGTGGGTGGGAAGGATGGCAAATAGTTTTTCCTAAAACTGGGTTTGGGGATAATGACTGCATCAGATCTGATGTGTTATTTTATATACTCTGATAGAGATTGGAGTTTTTGTGATCGCAACAGCATTAATTGCAGAAAACAGCAATTTTACTAAAATGTCTAAACTGGAATGGGCATCAAGAAGATAATGTGGTATCAATAGCAGCATTTAAAGGGTCAATCTGCTCAAGACTGATTATTTTTGTTTCCGGTTGAAATTAGAGAGGTAAACCACCTGATATTTTATTTGTCTTTTAGGGGCTGTGGTTTTTTGTAGGTATATGTGTGTGACTTGCTACTTCATGGGGCCATTATAAACTCACTCACCCTGGTTTATTTTTAATTTGTTTCACATTCGGTATAATGTAACAGGGTGCTGGACACTCAAAAATCTCAGGTGGGTGAGTTGGGATTTATTACAGGAAGAGTTCACTGTAGGAGTATCCAAAATATACAGGAATCCAGTTACTGACTCCTCTTATCAAGCTTCACCTAGAACTAAAATATTATTACCAGCAGCCTGGTTTATAATTTGTTGTAATCACAGGTGGTATGTTCCAGTTTACCCACTTCTGTTTGTGTTGTAATCATTACAGCCTTGGTTAGACACTCCCAACCTCCTAATGTTCTAGAGTTACAATTTTACCCTCACTGGATGAGGAGGGCTTTCAGAGAGTCAAGAGGCTTTTACATTGAAATGTTTTTTTCTTTCAATAGTTTTTATTAAGAAATGTAGTATTACAGGGTAACAACTTGCACAGTACAAATAGCACACAGATGTTCCGACTGGTCACAATAGTATGGAGTAATGCTATTACCCAGTGAACCATCTTGGATGACTGGATAGGTATATCATACAACTTGGTGGGTATAGCCATTAATGCAACTCTGTGATTAGTACCAGTCGGGAGGGGGAAAGGGGGGGGGGGGGGTACCAGTGTTCCAGTCTGTCGGTGAATGATTTCAGGGAGCTTAGGCTTTGACGGTGCATTTCGGGTGGGAAAGCCCAGGATCCCAAGTAGTTAGAAATTTAGGTAGAGACAGATTTTTCCTTGCTAGCATTTTTTCCATTTCACATTGCAGATTGATATCTGCAATCGTTGCTTGTAGGGAAGGAGGTTCAGGAGATTTCCACTTCCTGGTAATATGTAATTTAGCGGCCAGTAGTATGTGTATTATGACTGTCCTATGTTTCCCGGGGAAGTTATCTAAGTTTAAGTGCAGGATTGCTAGTTCAGGGTTAGGGAGTATCGAGTTTTGTGTGATAGAGGATATCAGGGTAAAGATCTGTTTCCAGAATGTAGTCAGGGTTTTACAGGACCAGAGGATGTGGGAGAGGGATCCGATGGATCCACAGTCTCTCCAACATGTGTTAGGGGAATTTGGGTATATCTTAGAGAGTCTGTAAGGAGTGAGATACCACCTATGGGTAGTTTTATGGAATAGTTCCCAGTGATTACTGCAGTGGGAAGCTTTGTAGGTGTATAGGTAAGATTTATTCCATTGGTCTATTGTTGTAGTTCTGTTCAGTTCTATGTCCCATTTCAGTTGTGAGGGTGGTTGCTGTTGGGAGAACTTCTCTAGGAGGAAGTTATAGATTATGGAAATACTGCGTTTTGGGTGAGACGGTTGGGACAGAAATAGGTGGATCGGTGCTGGGATGGACGCCGAGGTCGGAAGGTTCAGGGTTTGCATAAGGTGGGCTATTCTGGCTAGGTGGATAAAGACAGGGTTGGCAGAGTGGGTTTTGCGTCATAAAGGTATTAGATATTGAAGGAGGATCTCTTCAAGAGGGTTGTCGTTGGTGGGAGTGTTGACTTTACCCTGTATCTTGACTTGTCTTGATGTTGTTATCTGGTTACCTTATTTAGAATGGATATGTGGATGTTTCGAAGGGTGACGTCATTAGTGACCCTTGATAAGGTATTTTGATGGGTATCCACCATAGAGTGAGGAATGTCTGAGAGATTCTATATGGGTTTAAGGGGATTGTGTACAACCTCTCTGACACCTAGGTAGCCTAGGGAGAGGGTGTAGGAGA
>BLSH010286597.1:1168983-1190570 GCA_018402905.1 Glandirana rugosa | reverse complement strand
TATCTTTCATGACCTGCTCAGAGACAGGTTTGTCAGATACGGATAGATCATCCAGGGCTGGCTTAGCTTGGGACGAAGGTATCAAAAGTTCGTTCGTAGGAAAGATCGTTTGTCCGAACGAAGCTTCGTTCAGAACGATCGGAGGAACGATCGATCGGGCGTTTTCGGGCTCTTCCGTTCTAAGTTTGGATTTTGCCGGACTTGAAGTGGAGGGAGAGGGTGGGGGTGACAACTCACCCGATTCGCCTGGAGGAGTGAAGGATCCGTGTAATCCCCTCTGGGGAGAGTGGAGAGTTGTGGCTGTGTCTCCTGCTGTGGGAGCGGCGCCATCTTGGGTCCCCATGCGGCCTGGAGCAGGAAAGAAATCTGTCAATTTCTTAGGAGCTTTAAAGTCCTTTCTTCTTTTGGACATTCCTGGAGGTGCTAGGAGGGATCAGGTATGTGAGGGGTGGTTCAAAATCCCGGTGTCTGTCGTGGATCGGTCGATTTTTGCCGTTTAGCACAGGAGCTGTGGAGTTAGGCAACCATTCAGCAGTGTCGTCAGGCCACGCCCCCCCATTGAAATGTTTTTTTACATGCAAGAAAATCCAGAAAACATCCTTTGTATGTGCCAGCCTAGAATATGCTACATTGGATTATATTCTGAATGCCTTGGTGAGTTGGCATTGTCTGTGAATCTTGTTTAACAAGTGGCAATATTGTCCATATGCTGTAGACTGGGCCCCAGGATGGTATGTCTTTTGCACAAAGCAACATTTGAAACAGAACGTGTAGACTGACCTTTAGTGTTAGAAGAGATGCCATGATGGCTAGGGGCCTCATTATATTTACAGCTATGACATCATCATATGGGATTTAATCGCCTCTGTATTCACATTACAGATCTGTATGATGCCAAACATTGGTCAGAACTTTTATAAGGTGAAAAGTGGCAGTCTGCACAAAGCACGGGATGCCCGAGTTCAGCTATCTTGGGTGCCACTGAACCTTGCCATATACAGTATCTCACAAAAGTGAGTACACCCCTCTCTGCATGTCTCCAGACCTAAATCCTATTGAACATCTGTGGGGCATCCTGAAATGGATGGTGGAGGAACTCAAGGTCTCTAACATCCACCAGCTCTGTGATGTCATCATGGAGGAGTGGAAGAGGACTCCAGTGGCAACCTCTGAAGCTCTGGTGAACTCCATGCCCAAGCGGGTTAAGGCAGTGCTGGAAAATAATGGTGGTCACACAAAATATTGACACTTTGGGCCCAATTTGGACATTTTCACTTAGGGGTGTTCTCACTTTTGTTGCCAGTGGTTTAGACATTAATGGCTGTGTGTTGAGTTATTTTAAGGGGACATCAAATTTATACTGTTATACAAGCTGTACACTCAGTACTTTACATTGTAGCAAAAGTGTAATTTCTTCAGTGTTGTCACATGAAAAGATAGAATAAAATATTTACAAAAATGTGAGGGGTGTACTCACTTTTGTGAGATACTGTATATGTCATTGCAGATGCAGAGCTTGGCATCATGCTGTACCTATGATTAGTTAGACAATCTCTAGACTCCACACACGTTTATGAGAGGGAACACTGAGAAGATTATTATTCTTCGTATGAATCTATGGAACCCTTAGAATAACTATTTTTTTGGGGGGGTTGGCAATTTAGTCCTCTGAGTCTCTACAACCCTTCCATTTGAGGTAATTAGACCAGAACTGTTCACATCATATTGCAGGTAACTAGTTACTGTAGTTGATAGCTCACATATTTGACACTTGCCCTTACTGTTTAGTACACCGTTAAAGATCACATGTTTCTCTAGCAATAAGTAATCCTACTGGCTATAGCCTGCTTGTGTAAATCTTAGAGATCTGCTTCCTGAGCTCCTAGAAAAGACAATGCAAGCACACATCTGTATCAAGAATTGTTCCTAGATATATCAGAGCATTAAAACCTAGAAATGTAATGTTTTATCTATGTACCATATACCAAAATAATACATAAGAGAAAATGCCATCTGCTATACCTATGCAGTTTATGGAATACTGTGTTTTCTTCCTTTTCTTTGGATTTTCAAAGCTGTCTTTTGAAGAAATGAAGGGATTGAAGACAGTGAAGGCAAAAAGATAGGCAGCCTAGCAGGTCACCAACCTTTGCAGAAATAGCTTTGATGTGACAGCAAGGAGAAGAAATGTAATCTTTCCTTCAGCTTTCAGTATTTTTAGCTTTATGTGTCATAGTAGCCATTGTCAACACAAGCATCTTACGACTAGATAACAATGCAGATTGCTTTTTGTGTTATCCATATATGTTAAAAGCTGCATCTGAATAGGAAAAAGTATATGGCTTGTATTTGCTTTAGATATCTATCCTATCAATCAACCATCAGTAATATATTGGCGTTGCAGTTTAGAATAATCTAGCTTGATCTTACACTTGCCTTAAAAAATCCTGTATTATGAAAACACCATAAAAACAGCTACAAAAGGCATCACTGAGCTGATAAAGAGTAAAGAAAGATTAATTTTATTTATTCATGCATTTAATAAAATGTAATGCATCAAATAATATTAATCTGGGCACACAATAGTGAATTGGCACTCATGCTTTACCCTTAGGATTTCCGGTTAGGCTGTGCTTTTACTGCTCCACAAGCGCTGCTCCTTTTAACTGGAGAGGCAGAGGCCATGGGTGTACAAATGCCACGGCCGCGATTCTTTGCTTCATGGCCGTGGCAGGAATTATACCGTCTGTGACTTCAAGTGAATGGGACCACCTTGCAAGTGTCTTCCATGTTCAAAGTGGAGGAGGTGGAGGTGCAAGCCATGAGGAGATGACACAACGCCTCCTCACTACCTGTCAAACACTCCATGCTAAAGCTTGTGTGAACAAGCCCTTATTGTAAATTTTAACTAAAACCAATTTGAGGCCTCTCTAAATTATAGAGCTGCCTGCCCAATTATACAGAACCAGAGCTCCCCCACCCCACCACAATATAAATCATTGTTTTATGCAGGCAGGACACCCTCTCAAAGTGGTGACATCACCCTCTTTGCCTAGCCACCTAAAGCAAGACTTTTGGGTACATGGTTTGCATATCTTCACCCCAGTAGTTGTATACAGCTTTGTTATTAAAGCTGAATTCTAGGTATGGATTTTTAGGAATATTGGTCCTGCTTTAATCAATGCAAGTCTGTATATGCCATATCTGAGGGACTGCTGTGGATGCGGAGAATCACTCTAGTAGGCACCACTACTAGAATGATCTCCACTGTCTTCCAGGTCCTGATGGAGACAAAAAGTGGTTGTGCTGATGCACATTGCTCAACCGCGGTCCTCCTTTGTCACTATCAGTAAAATCACCCAGAGCAATGATGCAATGATGCAATCTTCCTGAGCAATGAAGATGAGGTTGGGGCGAAGGCATACTTATTACTTAAGCTTATATACTACCAAACATTTATTCAAGTTTAACAAAAAACTGTTTTGAATCTGATAGGTGACTGTGAAAGACTTCTTAAAACTGTAACTGGGCTGAAGGGCAATCATCGTTTGGTACTTTGAAAAATTGTACCCTGTGTATGTATGGAGCCCCTTCAATCTTAGGTTCGGGCTGTACATGGGGTGTAAGCTACTGTTCAAATTAGGCCCCACTGTTCCTGCTGTATTCTTTACATGTATTTTATTTTATAGATGATGCAAAACAAAGTGCTAAAAGAAGCAAATATGAGCAAGAACAGCTAAACCTTCTAATATTATAAAGGGGTTCCCATTCTATTATAGAATATTCAACAGGAGATTTTGGAAACAGGAACAGATAGCTCGGCCGCCCCACACACCCAAGCCATGCCCCCAACATGTTTTGCCCTGCCCCCAGGGCTTAATCATGAAAACCAGGGGCGAGGTGAAACATGTTGGGGGCATGGTATTGATGAATTGAGCTGAGGCTGCTTTTACCTGCTAACCACTCAGCCAGGTGAGGAGTGTGGTGGTCAGGCTATCTCTTCCTACTTCCTGCTTTGGGTCTGGATGAACCTTTCCTCAGCCTGCACCCTCACTAGTCAACAGCATTCAATTCATCAGATATTGTTAGCCTGAGCAGGAGCCACTAAGCATTTATCATAGCTCACAGGAGAAGTTGCAACATACAAACATGAGTGGTACTATGCAAAACTCCCAGGTGGACAGGAACAGCGTTGAGAACTAAGACAGAGAGATTTTGTTGATGGAGCATCTAAGACCCATAAAAAGTCAAGGCCTCACACAACCCACTCTACCTGTAACTAAACTATTTTGGGTGGGCTAATGCACAAATATACAGTATTTGTCATCATGTAGCATTATCATTCAGCCTACACTGAATGCACCCCAGATGTTTGGAAAACGCTGAAGGATAATGAATGCAGAATTCTGTTTTTAAATAAATTGATGGCAGTCAGTTGACAACAATACCCCCTATTAGAAACCTGCAAATGGCTTTCAGCTTAACAAAAAGTAAAAAAAAAAAAAAACAGTAATCTATATAAAGAGAGTCTACAACTCCAGAGCAGAAGCAGGTAGGAATTGGTAATATGAATTTATACTACAAAGGTATATAGGTGGAGTGTTTAAATAGATCATCAATTGAGATTACACTATAAGATGCATCATCCCCAAATCTTTAACTAAATATAATATGAACCAGATTGATTATGTCTCTAATAGTGAAAACAAGAATCCATTCAAATGTTTATATAATTGTAAAAATACTAAACATGGTGTATTCATGTTAATGGTTTGTTGTTTTTATTGCAAGAACTAAAGGTAAGAAGATTTACACACATTACCACATTACATAGTATGTAACGTTGACATGTTTCACATAAAGCTTCTTCAGGACCTTTTCCTTAGGCTCCAGCGAGAGAGTAAACCTAACTAAATAGAAAACTAAATCTGAAAATCACTTTAGTTACATAATTCTATACATCAGTACATATGCACCAACAGCTTATCATTCATGTATGTCTGCATACCACCTACGGCAGCTATAAGAGAAGACAGACCCCAGTGATATGGTGGCAATATTCCAGGTAAGACATTTTCTGTAGTAACCAATACAATTCCTGTATCTCAAACAACTATCCACAGCAGAAGAGTAGAAATAGAGGAAAAAAAAAAGAAAAAAGCGTATATAGTCAGACAGCTTATTGAAAATCATAATTCATGCATGGATCTCAGCCTGCAATATAAGAAAATACTTACTATCATAAGTTGTTGGATGCATAATCAAAGGCATAATCAATGTCCCATTCACTTTCTTTGTTATGTAGTTAGGAATTGGTAATATAGGTTGTAGACATTTTACTTACCAGTTATAGTTGACTAAAAATACATATTGCCACAATCCATCACTATTACTTTAGAGATTCAAAGCTATCTTTATTAGTACCCTCATAAGTTAGTTTTTCAAGTGAAGCAGGTGTCTGTACATAGCAATAAGGTTTTACTGGGTGAAGGACAGGAGGTTTTGTTTAGTTGTAGTTTTTTTTTTTTTTTAAGGAACTCAAAAACACATTTTAGAATTTACAGTATTAAAACTTTGACCTTATATTTACTTTTGACTTAAGTGACTTTGCCAGAAATTAAAGCAACTCACTTGGGCAATGTCATGAGCCGTGTTTAAAGAAAGTCTATATTTCAACTGGATTGTGAATGACAGACTAAACTTGTGGGTGAACTGTGGGTCATATATCTCTTGATTGCTACCTGAGCCTTCTTGTAACTGCTCTGACACTCTATTCAAGCACATGTTAAAAAATAATAGCTGTTGCCCCTTGATGTGGAAGTGAATGGGTTGATGTGGATCACTTTAGGCAGACAGGCAGGCAGGCAGCTTTTATTGACGTGACAATAGTTACTGAAAGAACAAACATGGCAGAATGCATAATTAAAGGCCAACAGCACCCAAATGTGCTACTTCAGCTATGGTTGCTTGATAGCAAATTTAGTATTATGCTAGCATTTTGTTTTGTTGGAGATTCATTAAGGCTGGGTTCACATTACTGTGAATTGGATGCGTGTTTCCCCGCATCCAATCTGCATGTCAGGAGATTGTGACCAGCTCTCTATGGAGCCGGTTCACACATCTCTGGAGCGGCTCCAGTGCGTATTGCACAGGGGTCCTGTGCGTCTTCTGGTCCATTTCAGGTATGAATTCAGCCAAAAATTCAGACTGAAATCGAAGCTGAAATGGCGAACAGGGACGCACCAGACCCCTGCTGTAAGACGCTCCGTGCTTCAGTGTGAACCTAACCTAAGTCAGAATTTTTGCTTCCACCCATCTGCTCTGTCTATTAAAAATAAAAAGGTTGAAGGCCTATGTTATAATGTAGACTCAAGAAATAACTTGGTAATTTGGTTGCTAGCATATCACAACCATCATTATGGTCTCATCAGAAGGCCTGAGAAACATACCACTGTGGGGAAACCTTATTTCTGGACTGTCTGACATACAAGTAGAGGCTGACTCAAACAACCTACCCACTCTAAAAAATTGGCCTCTAATACAAGGTTTACAGCTTACTCTGCTAAGATCTCTGTCTGGGCTCAAAAGCTTAACCCTTACAGGACTGTCTCTTTGCTCTAACCATTACAGTCCATACATTTGCATTGGAGTGCCCCAAATTTTCTCATGTTGTAATTTATAATAATGTAATACAGAATCTGTATGGGAATTTTAACTTCTGAGACACTGTAGTAGAGAACTGGTCAGCAGTCAATAGTTTTTTTAATAAACATAAAAAAATCCACTTTGGCAGGGGAATACCTGCATATACTGTTTCAGATATAGAGCCAATTCAGTGCCTCCATTGTGAATTTTGAAGATACTTTTCTAGACAATTCCTATAGCTATAGAGGTAAATGAAGCCTTATTTGAAAACATTTTACTGCTTGTTCAGCAAATGTAAATACTTTAATGTACATGGTTTGGGCACAGATTCACTATACAATGTGGACTTGCTATGAAAAGTGTCTGCACACAAAATTTATATGCAGATTGCTTCAGTGCTGTAAAAAGCAGAATCACTATTATTGATGCGAAGACCCCTAAGTCACCACGAATGAGTGTACCTATTGGAAGATTTTACCTCTATTACTTTTCTGGGGACAACCACATTTTGGTATTTTCTTTTACTTTTACTTTCAGTGATAATGCTAAACAAGTCTAATAGAGAGGGTGAATCTCCCTAACAGGGGCACAGACAGCAATACAAACCTAATAGGTGTTCTAGGCCCTCTACATACTGTCCAAAGCCAAAAAAGCCTTTAGCTACACTTTAACCTACCAGCATGAAGATAATGCAAACTCCATGCGGATAGTGTCCTGGGTGAGATTCATACCAAGGACTCAAGTACTGCAATGCATATGTGCTAATCACTAAGCCACTGTGCTAGAAGATATAGCCAATAGATAATTGGGTAAGAGGAAGGTCTTCGGAAATATTACCTGTATATTTTAAAAAAGAGGCACACTCAGATTTACCTACAGCTGAAGCTTGTCTAGTGCCTTCAAAAGTAGGTTCTAATATTTTTGGTCTTGGTTCAGTGCCAACGTTTAAAATACACAGTTTTGAAGACACTTGTTTCCCCTAAAACAATTTAAATAGATGTAAATCTTAGTTGTGAGACACTTGAGTAGTGGAACACTATAGGCCAAATCCAACCCACTTCTCCACACCACTGGCAGTGCAGTAAAGGATATCGTCTAAGGATTCATTTCAGTAGACCTTACAGTGAAGGTGCTAATGGAAAAGTACATATACAGTATTTAAAATGTATTTATTTCAGGTACTTATATAGCGCTGTCAATTTACGCAGCGCTTTACATATACATTGTACATTCACATCAGTCCCTACCCTCAAGGAGCTTACAATCTAAAGTCCCTAACTCACATTCATACATATGCTAGGGCCAATTTAGACAGGATCTAATTTACCTACAGCATATCTTTGGAGTGTGGGAGGAAACTGGAGTACCAGGAGAAAACCCATGCAGGCACAGGGAGCACATGCAAACTCCAGGCAGGTAGTGCCATGGTTAGGATTTGAACCAGTGACCCTTTTGCTGCCAGGCGAAAGTGCTGTCCACTACACCACTGTGCC
Organism: Glandirana rugosa; assembly: GCA_018402905.1. NCBI lineage: Eukaryota > Metazoa > Chordata > Amphibia > Anura > Ranidae > Glandirana > Glandirana rugosa. The sequence continues at coordinate 1,182,432 of BLSH010286597.1, read as the reverse complement.
ACACATGTTAACATGATGATGTGATACAGTATTTCTGGAGATAGTCTGCATCAGTTCTTATTTTCAGATAACATGTTACAGTGTGTTCTCTGCAAGTGTGTTGATTTTCCTCCATAATCCAAGATCTGACTGGTATATAGTTTAATTCCATTATATGCCGTTGGTGGTATGCTTTTGAATCATCAGCATTACAGAGTGAGCAGTGTATTGCATTAAAGTTGGGAATTCTACTTAGGAATTCTGTTTGTTCATTTACAAGTGACAAAACCTTCTTGGGCTTGTGTGTCAACCACATGTCTGGTAACTATGTTTTGCATAGTTCATCAGCTCTCTATGGTCAATGTACAGAGAAGAGAACAAATGGCAATTAAAATGCAATTCCAGACAATAAACACTTTCAGTGAGCACCTAGTACTATCCAGTTGGCACAACAGCTATGTAAGAGTCCTGAAGTTTACTAAATGTAATTGTAATCCCTTGCAGAAAAAGCACTCAGAGTTCCACACAGAGTCAGGAGGAGGGCAGAAGGTCATGAATTGTTAAATCCTATATCTTCCTCCATCATCAATCACAGTAAGACCCCAAATGAAAGTTGGTCAAAAGAAACATATATAAATCAAGCTTTCTGTGTGTGTGTGAGTTGCTACATCACTGGCAGATGTGTTCCAAGATCACCAGATTACAGAATTACACTACAGCAATGCCTGGATGAAAAATTGAAGTAGTTATCAGGTCGGCTTGTATTCATTTTCAGGTTTAACCTTTAGTTTTGATTGGACAGCCTTTTGATATGAAATTTTAACCTTGCAGGTATTTTTTAACTAGTATAAGCTGTGACAATTGTGTGGGGCTGTGGGATTGTGTCAATTCCCACTGCGCCTCCACCAGTGCATGACGATCGTGGGGTAAACCTATACTGTGGTGTTACAAATACGTGATGATAACACTCTCTGCCTCACCCTCCTGGCAGGACGACAATCTAGACCCAACAGAATGGAAGTGATCCACATTGGGTTTAGTTAATTATGCATTTAACCTGTTACACACCAAGCTACCAAAATGTGTTTTATCAGAAACAGAAGTCGTGTACAATATCTGCAATAACTATAATGCCTTTTAAAGCGGAGTTCCACCCATTTAAATGTTAGCAGCTGCAAAAAGTGTAGCTGCTGACTTTTAATAATTAGACACTCACCTGTCCCACGCTCCAGCGATGCGGCCACCCACTGCCTTGCTCCTTTCCTCCTCCTCTGTGCGGTGCCGCGTGGGTGTGGGCACCCAGCTGTGGCTTCATGCGCGAGCCGCGCAGCACGCTGTGAATGGCCGGGCTATCTTCTGGGATATGTGACGTGTCCCAGAAGATTGCCAGGAGGGAGGGTGGGAGAAGTGAACTTCCTTCCGGAGCCGCGGTGCCAGGGGAGGAAGTGGGAGCTGGATACCTGTCAAAACCAGGTATCCGCTCCCCCCCCCCAAAAAAAATGACATGCCAATTGTGGCATTTCAGGGGGTCACCAACATTTAAAGCGCAAGTTCCACTTTTGGGTGGAACTCTGCTTTAAGAAATGCCTGTAATATACATTATGACATCAGACAGGAATATTTTAGAAATTTACAATATAGTAATACTCTTCAAAGAAACCAAAATTATTTGAATTCTAGCTTAGTGTATTAAAAATAATTTTACCGATACGGTTTAAAAGGAGAAAAGACGAAACAGTGCAAACAAAACATTAACAGAAGAAAGATACAAAAGGAAAGAGACAATAATACAAGGGTGAAAATACTTAACAAAGTTCTGGGTTTTTTTGTGAGTTTGGTCAGTGGGACATAAAATGGATCAGTGTTGGCTCTCCAGATTTTTTTCAGGTTACCCTATTTTCCTTTCAGTCAACCAACATATTACCACGTACAACTGCATTCTGAGTCATTAGAGACTAATCATCAGTTCTCTCTTATGTGTAGATTGCCCATATTGAGTAATATGTCCAACCTGCCTATTGCATCTCATTATTATTAATATTATTCAGGGTTTATATAGTACCAACAGTTCACTCAGTGCTTTACAATATAAAGGTAGACAGTACAATTACAATACAATACAATACAGAAGGATCAGGAGGGTTACATGGGGGTTACAAAAGAGAGGGAGGGGGTGGTGGTACAAAAGTAATATAATAATATATATATATATATATATATATATATATATATATATAATATTTGTGTGTTTAGTCCTAAAATTATCTGATAATGTGAATATGTTGTTAGTTTCCCTGTAAGGAAAGATATACTCAGCCAGGGATATGTATTCTATTTTCTTAAGCCTAGACTGTTTTACGATAGGGCAATAAGCCTTAGCAGGTCATTAGCTTGGACAAACAGGTGTCAATTAAGCCTGGTTTCCACACATCCAATTCCATTAAAAAGGAATTTAGTTTTATAATCTAGGCCTGTATAAACATACTGTGATGGTATATACACCTCTTATCAGTATTCTTTTAGTTAATGTGATTGCAACATTGTCATTGGCAATTCCAGAGCTTAAATAAAAGGTATTTTGAAGCTTAAAGTGTTACTAAACCCAGGACCCTGCATTCACTATATGTGGTCTCCCACAGTACACAGAACATGGAAATGCAAATATTTTAGTAAATATAAACTGCTAAATACCTTTTCTCATCAGCAGTATATAGCAGTCGTGTGACTTCTATCAGTGTCTGGTTAAAGCTTGTAGGAGGAGTTTTCATTCTTCTCTGACTGTCCTATGAGGCTGAAGGTCCCCTGACCCTCTGTCTGGACAGTGCTGATTGGCCCTGTGCTGTTCACATGCACCCTCCCAAGAAACAAAAACCCTCTAGTTATACACACCAAACTAAGCATGTGCAGAGTGACTCCAAAGGCTCTGTCTTATCAGGAGATGGATTGGGGACAGGATCAAACAGCCTTTGTAGACAATGCAGAGGATTAACCCCTTAGGTTTCACATTGAGTATAACAAGCATGCTTTACTGCATATACAGACTGGTTTTTACTGTTGTGGGCTTAGTAACACTTTAAAAGTATATTCAGTTTAAATATTATCTGTTGGAATGGAATTCGGGAAGTTTGTGGCCCAGGAGTAAGATGATCCTACAGATAAAAGATTTGAATTGTAAAGAGTTGCACAAGCTGTTGGCTCTATATAAATTATAAATCCTGTATTATATGTTGTACTAATAATAATAATAATAATGTGGCTAAATGAAAAAGAATAAGGGTACCATGGCATTTGCTACTCAGTTTTGGGAGTCTTTTTGTAAACATTGCCTTGCACAATTTCAAACAACAGCTTAAAGCCGCAACTTGCAAGGAAATGTCATAACGTGCTAGCATTGCATACTAGCACATTATGTGAAACTTACTTTAAAACGAAGCCCCTTCAGCGACGCTCTGTCACTGCTGAAGGCACTTCCATCTTCACCCGGTCTTCTTCCCAGGTTCGTAGACTCCGGCTGTGTGAGTGGCTGGAGCCGCGATGACGTCACTCCCATGCATACATGCAGGAGCCGCCGTTTACAGCACAGGACTCTGAAGGAATGGCTCAGATGGCTGTACCTTCAGAGCGCATGCGCTGGTGATGTCACCGCCTGCATGTACAGTAAGTATCTCCTAAACGGTGCATGTTTAGGAGATATTAACAGTACCTATAGGTAAAAATGATGCTTATGAGTTTACTCCCACTTTAAATATTGCCTTACACAGTTGTGCTGGGTTCTTGTATTATGTTAAAATATTCAATTCTGTTGTAAGATAGCAATGGTATGGATATATGTTGAAGTAATGTTAATGGTGTTGGGTGTTATGTTTAAATTATATAGTCAGCTCTTCTTGTGATCTAATGCCATTATTAATCATACATGATTGACAAATAGAATTGTATTGGGCACCTTTTTGGCAGACCTATTTGAGTGGTTTCACCTTTTGAAGTGAGCATGACTTTAAAAATCACATACATAGGCATTTAAGTTTGGAAAGGTGATGGACTGGAGACTTCCAAAAGTGATGAAGTAAATCACAATGTCTCTCTCCCTACCAATCATTTTCCATCAATTATATTGGGAATCAAAATCCAAAGTACTCTAAAATTTGGGTGAAGCAAAAAATAAATAAATACATGTAAATAAACAGAATGTTAAATGAAAATCTTTCTTAGAATGTCTTTTTTATAGTGATATACAAACAGAATAAATAACTAATTTTTTGACAGTACTTTAAATTTAGGAATTACATTTTATTTGGTTGTGTTCAATTTTACAGGTTCAGCCCCAGCGCCGTAAATAGGCGGCGGTCGGGGTTGAGCGGCTCTCCCGGGACATAGCCTGCACCTGCAGGCTATATCCCAGTATCATTTTTTAGAGCAAGCGGTCGGCTATCCAGGGGTAATGACCGATCCGGCTCGGGAGCCGCTCGGTCGTTACCCCAGGAGGCGGGAGGGGACGCCCCCCCTCCCGCCGCCTTCCGCCGCTCTTCTCCGGCCTCCCGTCCCACCGGGAGACCGGAGCGACGATCCGGCGCATCCGCCGGCTGGAAGGAGACCTGATCAAAGCCGTAATCATCTCTGATCGGGTTTCCTTCAGCAAATTCCGGAAGCGATGTCACAACGTCACTTCCGGTTTACTCGGCGGCTAACAGCGCCAAATTTAAAAAAACGACAGTATTCAGAATCGCCATTTTTGGCGATCTGAATACTGTGAAGTGCAAAGGAGGGATGGGGGGTCTTTTAGACCCCCCGACCCTCCAAAAAGAGTACCGGTCACCATCTATTACTATCACAAGGGATGTTTACATTCCTTGTGATAGCAATAAAAGTGATCAGATTTTTTTTTTTTTAAAGGAACAGTGGTAAAAATAAATAAATAAATAAATAAAAAAAAAGATTTAAATCGCCACCGTCCCCGCGAGCTCGCGCAGCAAAGAAAATGCATACGTAAGTCGCGCCCGCATGTGAAAACGGTGTTCAAACTACACATATGAGGTATCGCCGCGATCGCCAGAGTGTGAGCAATAATTCTAGCAAAAGACCTCCTCTGTAACTCTAACCTGGTAACCATTAAAAATTTTTAAAGCGTCGCCTATGGAACTTTTTAAATACTGGACTTTGTCGCCATTCCGCGAGTGCGCGCAATTTTCAACCGTGTCATGTATGGTATCTATTTACTCGGCGTAACATCCTCTTTCACAATATGGAAAAAAAATTGGGCTAACTTTACTGTTGTCTTATTTTTTAACTCAAAAAAGTAAAATTGTTCCAAAAAAATCGCGCTTGAATGACCGCTGCGCAAATACCGTGTGACAAAAAGTATTGAAACAATCGCCATTTTATTCTCTAGGGTGTTTGAAAAAAAATATATAATGTTTGGGGGTTCTAAGTAATTCTCTAGCAAAAAAAAATGTTTTTAGCTTGTGACCACCAAATGTAAAAAAGTGGCCCGGTTGGTAAGTGGTTAACTTGGTATACAAATTGTATGTCTGGTCCCAGAGAAAATGTTTTTTATCTCAGCTGAGCTACAAATAGGCTAATTAAAATAGGAAACTGAACTGTGCAAATTTGTTGTAGATTAATAAGTGCATTGGGTGTTAAGCCAATAATGATCGGTGATGGCAAGCATAGTATTCTAAATGACTCGGCAAATGATTGCCTGCTGTACCTTTGTATATTCCACAGTTCTAGAATTCATTTTATGGATTTTAAAAATTGAGGTTCTCCTAAAGGCCATACTAAATGTTTGACAAATACAGCAGAGAATAATAAGAATAAATAAAAAAAATTGTATTTTTGAACAAAGCCATATTCTGAACTTTTCCAAAGCCTACAATACAGAATCCTTATACAAAGCATATACTCTAAAAGCACAGACATGATGCCTATCACAGAAATTTATAAGATGACTTTTTCCAAAATCTTACTAACAATTCTGTGCAGTTGAAAGGGGGGGGGGAGGGGTCATGCATCTGTGTTTTAAAGCTAAGGATTATGGATTTTTTTTTCAAGGCGATAGCACCAAAAATAAGTTATTTACACCTCCCATGGTTTCATAATTCCTTGAATATTTAATTTATTTACCGTAATGTTAGGGATCTTTTAGGTGCATTTTATTAGTAGAAAGTCTTGGAATAGGTGTTTTCTTTTGTGATATTTATTAAGTGGGCTCTTTCTATAGTATATAGGAGAAACTTTTCAGATTCTCATTTGGTGTCTCACTGTAGATTCAAGAATTAAAGTGGTTCTAAAGTCAAGGGTTTTTTAGCTTAATGCATTTAATCCCCCCCCCCCACTACCCCAAATACTTACATGAGTCCTACATCGATCCAGGTCTTCTGTTATCTCTCCCTGCTCTCACAAGCTTGACTAAGAGCATTGGGAGCCATTGACTCTTGCTGCTGTCAGTCAAAATCAATGAGGGAGGGAGTTGGGGGGTGGGGGCTAGCCACAAGGTGTGTGTGTGTATTGGTGCACACAGCCCAGCTCAGGAGTGCACCCACAGGTGTGCCCCCATATGAAGTCATGAAGTGGACAGCGACTGTGGAGGACCCCGGAAGAGGAGGTTTGGGGCTGCTCTGTGCAATACCCTTGCTAAGAGCAGGTAAGTATATCATTTTTTTTATTGTAAAAAAATAATTGAGTTGACAAGCTCCTGCACCGTCCCAAAAATGCTGCTTGCAGAAGTTTTTTTCCTCTCCTACAAGCGCACCGCCCCAGTGTGAAAGGACACACTGACTTTAATGGAGAGGCCGTTTTCAGGCACTTAGCAGAGGCTATTTCCAGCGCTAAAGCGCTTGAAAATCACTGCAGTGTGAAAGGGGTCTTAGGCTTTTTTTTCTTTGTTTTCACTTAGTGATCTGGCAGTAACACACCTGCTGTATTAGAGTGCCTCCACTCTGGATTAATGAGCATGGGGACACCTTTGGACAGCAGCATTGTTAATCTGGGGGGAGTGTTAAATGGATTGGCAGATTTAAATATATTAACACATTGAAGCCAAACTCTAGCTCACACTTTAAAACAGTTACAGCAAACATTTTTTTTTCTTTTGGGATAAACGTTTTACACAAATAAAAGATTTGTAAGAACCCCTGCTAGTGTTAAATGGTTTGTCTCATCTACAGTATATAACTGACACATTCTGCTGGAGAGCTTGTTATTTTAGAAAACAACAGACTTGCTCATCACATTATTATCTTCATCACCAGATGAAAATAAAAAAACAAAGCCTAAAAAAAGAAAACACATACAGCCATCACATCTAAGAATGTGCAATATGCAATATAATAAATGTTTACTTTTGGGTTTGATAGCACTATCAATCTAAGACAAATACCAAACATGAGAATCTGTAACATCTCCTTTTCTTCGAACACATTACAAACTGGGCAAGCCATGCATCAACTTTGAACACTTATGTGATTCACTGATTTCTGCCACACCACATAGCTAGGAACATGGTTCCACGATTTCCTAGTATACCCTAGATGTTGCCTTCCTGCCCATAGGACAATGAATCAGCTGTATAATGATGTACATTTTCTTCCCTGTGGATGTTCACATACTGGAGTGATCCAGGGAGCTGTAAAGCTGAAATAGAAATAGGGTTGTCATCTGGTTACCTGCTCAGAGATATGACTCATGAACCCAATTACACTTCTTTTGTCAGGCAGACAGGTCACAATGTGTGTATATTAACTGTGTATTTAGCTACTGCCTTGCTCTGCATTCTGCACTTGTCACATGGTTGATGAAGGGGTCCTGCGTGGTTTTGAAATGTCACAATTCTGTTCGGTGATCACTTGAGTAAACTTTTGGATGCTGTTTCAAAGGTTCATAGTGCCCTGGCGATATATGTCTAATCTTGTGTTGATACCGGTTACCAGCCGTCAGTTGCTATAGCACCCACCTAGTACAAAGCCGTTTCCAGTAATGTATGTAATGGGAATATTTTACTGGACATTACCAAAGTGCCTTGTTTACAAAAACTCACCACATATGATTAAATCCAGCCTTTCACATGGTCATCAAAATATTTCCTTGACAGAATCATGAATAGAATAGTGGTATTAAAACAGGTGAACATTATTTCAATAGCTCTAAAATATATGCATATAAAAGTTATTTTTTAAAGTATACAAAGTATTTATTAAGATAGACACATGGAACTGGGAGCAGGTGCTGAGCCAAAGCCGATCAGTCAAAGCAAAGACAGAGACACAGAAGGTATAATTCCGTTATTACAGCCCACCTGTGCTCTGAACTGCAAAATAAGAATAGGAGAAGAGTGATGTGATAACCAGGACTGGCACACACCATGGGGCAGAACTAGCCCATCCTGGTGGAATAAGAAGCACAGGGGACACAGAAACAACTCACCTGCACTTTTTTCCCCAAAACAAGCCAACCCAGGTACATCTTGGTCCAGAGCACAGCAAACCTGCTCTCAAATTAATGTTCCTGATACTAAGCAGTGATGTGTACCAACGCAGCTGCAGGGCACCCACTCAAAATTCCTGGTACATACATACTAGGATGTTGATCAAAATCAAGATGAAGCATTTGTAGCAGGCATGTTGCCTGTTAAGCAATGAAAGACTATTTGTCATGCAATTTCTCCCTTTGGCCACAAGATGGAGATCGGGAGATGCTGACTTGTCCTTCCAGAAAACTGGGAGGCACAGAGGACATTGGGGAAAAGGGGGAGTTTCAGGAAGTGCTGACAGGAGCCTGAAGGGATTTCAGAGGCAGAGAGAAAGAGAATCTAGGAGCCCAGGAAAAGAAAAGGCTCTGACAGGACAGTACAGAGACAGTGAGTAAAGAGACACGCTGACCAGGGACTCTGTTACCCACAGAGGAGAGAGACATGTGTGAGAAGAGAGGGAATTATGAGGTGATTGAAGGGACAGACAGGCTTCCACACAGCATTACAGAGAGAGTACTGACAGGAGACCGAACGGAGGGAATCCTGAGGTGATTGAAGAGACAGACAGGCTTCCACACTGCACTACAGAGAGAGCGCTGACATGAGACTGAAGAGAAGGAATTATGAGGTGATTGAAGGGACAGACATGCTTCCACACAGCACTACAGAGAGAGTGCTGTTAGCAGAAGAGAAAGTGGAGGAGAGGTGACAGGACTGGGTGGTGAAACTCCATCTATTAGGCTACTTTCACACTGAGGCGCATTACAGATGCTATTTAGCTAAAAATAGCGTCTGTAAATCACCTCAAAAATTCCCCCCAATCCAATGTGAAAGCCTGAGTACTTTCAGACTGGGGTGGTGTGCTTGCGGGACATTTCAAAACGTCCAGCAAGCAGCATCTTTGGGGCGGTAAGGTGAGCAGTGTATATACTGCTTCTCTACCGCTCCTGTCATTAAAATGAATGGCAATCACTTCCGTAGCGGCTGCACACCCCCTCGGAAGTGTGGAGCGCCGGCACTTTTAACCCCATTTTAACCCTTTGTGAGGGTTAAAATTGCCGCCCTCCCGACTAAATAGCGGAGCCCTATCACCGGTAAAACTCCGCTAAAACTAGCGGAGTGTTACTGCGGCCGCGGCTACAGTGTAAAAGTAGCCTAAAAGTGAGAGAGACACACTGTCTAGAAGCACCTGCTAGCCACACTTTTCCTGAGACTACTGTGAGTGCTGACAGGAGGCTGAGGGGAGCCAGGAACAATAAAAACTACATGGTGCACCACCATTCAGCCCAGTGACCCCCTGCTCAGCAACCCGGTGCCGCCCAGCAGAGATGACCCACACCACTTCAAGGATCGCAACACTCATCCAGGTATCCAGTCAGCCACTGTCTAGTCACCTTGCCAGTTTAGCTACCAGCCATCCTGATCGGCAGACAGGAGGTGATCTGATGCCTTACAACATTGTTAGGAGCCTGAACCAGCATTTGGAATCTCCGTCATGTCATTGCACAGAGGATTGGTGAGCCGGTGTAAAGCCAAAAGAAAAAAAATCCTTCTTAACACAGTACAGACACTGCATGCAGACACCTATTCACCCTTCTAGTGTCAGAGGATGCTTGTTTGGAGCTGTCACCTTTAGCCACTATGTTCTTACAAAAAACACTACCTTATGGGATATCCTAGAGGATTACTGTCTTACTGTTGCTTAATTAATCCTACTCTCTTTACAAAGGGCCCCAACGTTTGCTAGCAGAACACACCAGTACTTTTCACCCCAGGATCTGTAACACCACGGAACTGTGTTTACTGCACCTGTTTTAACCCATTTTTTATGTTTATTTCTCAATGCTGTTCAGGGCCCAGAAGGAGCTGAGAAGTTGACAAACCTTCTTTCCTCCCTCTCAGTGCCTGTGTTATGGGCATATAGATTGTGCTATGTTTTCTATATATATATATTTACAGTTGCTAAATATTAGAGATTGTCGTTTCAATTGTATAAATACTCTGCAGCAAGGTTCAACAGTGCTGTAAGTTTTTTTTCTCTCGTGATAATGTATTCAGCTCATTATCACTACCAGTTGTGTCTGTTTCTGGTATCAATTCACAGCCAGGATATTGGTATTTTCTTTGCTTGCATTCTTAACAGTGTACGCAGGCATTTTATATCTAACCAGATGTGCCAGAGGGGCTGAGGCCATTCTTGGAGTTGAGGCAAAAACCCAAAATTATCAAGCGGCTCCTTCAGGGGTATCGCTATACATTTAAAAAAGAGAACCACTTGCTGAGAAATAGATACAATATAGCAGCAGCTTGAAGTAAATATGCAGACAAAAAAGATGAACAAGTGGAGCTCATATTTACTGTATATTAAGCTTTCACCAATGTAATCAAAATCAGTTCTTAAAATAATTAGCAGCAATGTGTTTATGCACACTGCTGCAATTAACATGAGACCAAAAATGTATTAATTCAATTATATAAAATGTACACAAAGAAAATAAAAGACCTGTATTATTATTAATTAATTTAAAAAGTACCTAACAATATATTATAAAAAAACAAATATTTTAAATATTTAATTTAGTGATAATGCCCTGGCTGTAGGCAATACACACTTGTATTTGTACTCCTCCTCACCTCGACACACGATTGACACCATCTGAACCAAATAAGTTTATCTTGGTCTCTCATCAGACCACAGGGCATAGTTCCAGTAATCCATGTTCTTAGTCTGCCTGTCTTCAGCAAACTGTCTGTGTGCTATCTTATGCATCATCTTTAGAAGAGGCTTCCTTCTGGGACAGCCATGCAGACCAATTTGATGCAGTGTGCGGCGTATGGTCTGAGCACTGACAGGCTGACCCCCCCACCCCTTCAACCTCTGCAGCAATGCTGGCAGCACTCATACGTCTATTTCCCAAAGACAGCCTCTAGATATGACACTGTGTATGTGCTCTCAACTTCTTTGGTCGACCATGGCAAGGCCTGTTCTGAGTGGAACCTGCCCTGTTAAACCGCTGTATGATCTTGGCCACTGTGCTGCAGCTCAGTTTCAGGATCTTGGCAATCTTCTTATAGCCTAGGTCATCTTTATGTAAAGCAACAGTTCTTTTTTTTCAAATCCTCAGAGAGTTCTTTGCCATGAGGTGCCATGTTGAACTTCCAGTGACCAGTATGAGAGAGCGAGAGTGATAACACCACATTTAACACACCTGCTCCCCATTCACACATGAGACCTTGTAACACTAGTAACTATTTTCTTGGCATACTTTGGGCCCTTAGTACCAATTGAGCATCATTTAAACACTATTTTATTACTGCTATTGCGTCTTTGAATCTTTCAGGGATAAATATAATAGTCATGTGAAAAGCTAATTTTAATTAAGTGTGGGGTGGGTTCTTGTAAGTAAGTTGTGCTTTCACTTTTTTATTGCAATACTCCTAAAGAGGGAGTAATTCTCTTTGAAATTATTTAAGTACTCTTGGAGTTTTTATTTGGTCTCTTGACAAATTAAGGACTTGAGAAACTGAACGCACAGTGGTATAGTGGCTAGCAGCAAAAGGGTCGCTGGTTCGAATCCCAACCTTGACACTACCTGCCTGGAGTTTGCATATTCTCCCTGTGCCTGTGTGGATTTCCTTCGGGTACTCCGGTTTTTCTCCTACACTGCAAAGACATGCTGGTAGGTATATTAGATCCTCTCTAAATTGGCCCTAGTATCTGTATGAATGTGAGTTAGGGACCTTAGATTGTAAGCTCCTTGAGGGTAGGGACTGATGTGAATGTACAATGTATATGTAAAGCGCTGCGTAAATTGACAGCGCTATATAAGTACCTGAAATAAATAAATAAACTGAACCCCAAGGACATTTACGATAAAGTATTTTTCGCTGTGGATTTCCAATGCCCAGCTATCATTCCAGGTAAAATACACGTTCATACAAAAGGTGATATTACGGATTGATATAGTGAGGATTTCCACTACACCAGAGACAATAAAAGCTTGGTTGCCATGTTACATAGTATATGTGATCCTGACCATTCAGTAAGGTCAGTAGTAGTACATGCTTTACTGGATTCTATTTTTTGAACTACTGACACTCTTAGAGGTGTCTTTGATATCTGTATTTTTCAAACAACGCAAAAGAAAGTATAGGCAAAGTTCACCTTTAGAGAGCCCACAGGCAATATTGGTGATTAGTCCTCTGTCTGCCTTTTAAGGCACAGCTTCCAGAGTGACTCTCTAAGTTCTACTTTGATCATACTACATCATATGTGGTGATGTTGTTTGTATCTCTGTCTATATATGTACAACAGGATACCGGCCAAAGCATAGTAGCATCACTTTTATTTTTTTTAATCTTCACTAAGTACATAAATAGTTGTTTTAACCACTTCAGCTCCAGAAGGTTTTACCCCCTTCCTAACGAGGCCATTTTTTGCGATATGGTACTGCTTTAACTGACAATTGCGCAGTCATGCGACGCTGTACCCAAATAGAATTGATGTCCTTTTTCCCAAAAATTAGAGCTTTCTTTTGGTGGTATTTGATCACCTCTGCGTTTTTTATTTGTTGCGATATAAACAAAAAAAGACAGACAATTTTGAAAAAAAAAAAAAAAAACAATATTTTTAACTTTATAAAACATAAAAAACAAATATAGCGTTGTTTATTTTTTGCGTCTCCACTAGTTTATGGTGGTTTTCTTTCGAGATTAAAAACCCTTTTTCCTGTAGTTAAGATAAACCCATGTCGCAGCGTACTGACGCGTTAACAGTCAATTTCGTCATGGTATAGCGTTTTTTACCGGAGCAATCCTTCCCCCATTTTGGAAGACCTCGACTTCACCAATTTTGTTGATAAATACATGAATCACTTCTAATTTTTTTTATTTTCACTACGATGATACGAAACCGGCCATAGGACAACATGTATATATCTGTCTCTATGTTTGTTGTAGTGGTGTATACTACATCATACTAGTTTCATCTTGAATCTCTCAGT
>BLSH010286597.1:1155207-1168973 GCA_018402905.1 Glandirana rugosa | reverse complement strand
TCTGTCTGCCTTTTAAGGCACAGCTTCCAGAGTGACTCTCTAAGTTCCACTTTGATCATACTACATCATATGTGGTGATGTTGTTTGTATATCTGTCTATATATGTACAACAGGATACTGGCCAAAGCATAGTAGCATCACTTTTATTTTTTTTAATCTTCACTAAGTACATAAATAGTTGTTGTTTTAACCACTTCAGCTCCAGAAGGTTTTACCCCCTTCCTAACGAGGCCATTTTTTGCGATACGGTACTGCTTTAACTGACAATTGCGCAGTCATGCAACGCTGTACCCAAATAGAATTGATGTCCTTTTTCCCAAAAATTGGAGCTTTCTTTTGGTGGTATTTGATCACCTCTGCGTTTTTTATTTTTTGCGATATAAACAAAAAAAGACAGACGATTTTGAAAAAAAAAACAATATTTTTAACTTTATAAAACATATCCAATAAAACATGTAAAAATCGAATTCCTTCATCGATTTAGAAAAACTTGTATTCTGCTACATTATTTTGGTAAAAAAAATCCCAAAAAGCGTATATTGATTGGTTTGCGCAAAAGTTAAAGTGTCTACAAACTATGGGATAGGTTTATGGACTTTTTATTTCTCTAATTGTTTTTACTAGTAATGATGGCGATCAGCGATTTTTTTAGCAGGACTGTGGCATTGCGGTGGACAAATCTGACACCAAGTGACACTTTTTGGGGACCAGCGACACCAATACAGTGATCAGTGCTAAAAAAATGCACTCTCACTGTACTAATGACACTGGCAGGGAAGGGGTTAACATCAGGGGTGATCAAAGGGTTAAAGTGCTACTAAACCCAGTAATAGGAAAATAGTTCATCTGCCCTACCACCCCCCCCCCCCTCTTCCCCAGTGCCCACAGCTTATACATCTTCTTTTTACATTAAAATACTGCCACTATGTCCCTTTTTTGGATGATCTGTATACTACGGTCAAATGATATGCTGCACAATTTCTCCAGTGCTGAGAGTTCAGGTAGGAGAAGATTTCCACTATAGCCTGTATACACGCGCACATGTGTGATGTCAATATCATGTGACCTGCCTAGCTCTGAAAACAAGGGATTGCTCTCTCCACCATAAAATACACAACTGGGCATGTGCAGGTCGGCTACCCTGCCTGTGTTAGCTGGCCTTCCCCAGATAGACAGTGCAGGAGGGAAGGATCTATGCATAGAGGATTAAACAGCCTTTTTTACACAATGCAGATGATTAACCCCTTAAGTTCCAAAGTGAGTATAACAAGCATGCTATGCTGCATATACAAACAGATTTTACTGTTGTGGGTTTAGTAAGGTTCTCTTAGAAAATGCTTTCTAACTGTGTGGTGAATGGACTGACTGGAGGACATCTGTGTCCCTGATTAGCAGGAACACAAGATCTCTCTCTCCCTCTTGATATGTAAATGTTGTGTAATATTTCATATACATATACACCTCTGTGACAGAACATCCTATGTAAACAAGGCAGACCACCACCCTGCCTCTCCTACAAACTAATGGCGGGTCCCGGTGACCATCACGACTGCCGGACCTGCTGATTGGCTCCCTCTGTGTCCAATCACAGTGGGAGCACAGCTCCAGCAGTGTGCGCACACCCCAGAGCTGACAACAGGGATCACGTACAGGTATGTGATTTTGCGCTTAAGGGCCGCCCTGCCGCAGTAAATGTTAGTGGGGCGGTCCTTAAGTGGTCAAAAGCAAGGGAAAAGAACATGTAAAAAAAGTCTTTAGTTTTAAACATATATACATTAAGACCCAGAACTACAGTATATTAAAAAGTAGATGCTTGTTTCTGAGAAAAATATCATTTTTCAATAGAACAGTAAATAAATATGTGCCAAGAACCCCTACTTGTCTTGCATGAATGCACTTTTTATCTACAATCATTACAAGCTTCTTACTGAAATGGTAACTGCATATTTATTAGCACAGGTTAACAAAAACAACTTAAATCATAAAGTCTACTTAGAATGAGTTAACTCAAGCCATGGAATATACTAGATGACAGACAATGACATAAAAATAACACAACCTGGGAAAGCTGGTATAATAACATCTTGGAAAGGAAAGTGCTTGTTCAGAAGAGTTTAATATGACATTTTGTCAGCAAAAATTGTTGGGTAGAACTACTCGATTTATTGGTGAATAAATGTGTAAAACAGCAGGCTTTCCAATACATTCCTCTCCTGTCTCCAGATATATGCATCTCTGATATTATCTAAAATGGCCTGAAACTGAGATTATTTTCTGTTTTTAGTGTGCTTGAAGATTACATTTTATCTCAGTATTAATACACCTTTGGTTATTTTTATAGTAAACGTGTAATCAGATTTCTTGCAGCAAGTAAGCAAGCAGTGCAGCTGTATTAAAGATATCTTACAGCATTATCTTTACAATTTCTGTATACACCTTTAATGCTGGAGAATCCATATATTGTATGCAAATGCTAACTGCTAACTTTCACAAAATTATCATTTCTAATGGACTAGGCACCTCCCAATCCCCATATGGGTTAAGTCTTGTTTTATTTATTTTAAAAAAATGTAGGTTAATAATACAAGACGTTGTCTGTAACAAAAAGAAGGGATTAGCGAGGGAAAATAGAAAGTGAGGAGGAGGAGTTAGGGTGTTTGGGTGGTAAATATAGAGAAATACAAAAGAATCAAACAGCAACTGTTGGATAAATTCAAACACTTCCCCACTTTCTATCTCGAGAAAGTGAGATGTGCACATAAATCAACCAAATCCAAAATATAAAAAACAAATATAAAGAACAAATATAGATGAAATAGTCATTGAAGAATGTCTATAAATCAAAGTCCACACATATATAAATTGACATAAAAAAGATGTCCTCCATTCCCAGTTGATGACAGTTTTGTGAAAACGCGCCGGGTCGGAGAGTAGACGCAAAGTCATTCAACTGGCTGGATGAGTGATATCACCGCAGGGTTATTTTTCATGCTTGAATTTTTTAGCCTTGATGTAAGTGTAACTTTTAAACCTTTTAATAAAATGTCTGGCTGTTTTACACTATGAGGCTTCTCCCTTTTCTACACATGGTTCCTGAATCTATGGAGTTTACCCTTAAATATATATGGATATATGATATTTGAAACATCCACACCTGCAGCATCCACACCTGTGATTATCTCCTCACAAGCTGGCTTGATCTCTGTGATGGGGATCCATCTTATCTTGCTAATTTTAATGATGGAGCTCTTTATCTTGGAACCCAGAGGTTCTCAGAAGTGGAATATTCAATAGTCACATTTTTTATGTAAATTTCTATATGTGTGGACTTTGATTTATGGACATTTTTCACTAACTATTTCATCTATATTTGTTCTTTATATTTGTTTTTTCTATTTTTGGATTTGGTTGATTTATGTGCACATCTCACTTTCTAGAGATAGAAAGTGGTGACGTTTTTGAATGTATCCAACAGTGGAATGAATTGCTGTTTGATTTTTTTGTATTTTTTTTATTGGGTCTTTGTAGTACCAGGTTATAGTATATAAAGGAACAGCACACCATTTTTTATTATTATTTTTTGTTCCCATTCCTGGATTTGAGTTGCGTCAGTTTCATTTTTCAGACCAGCACAGGGATATTACATTTATTGGTAAATATAGAATAACAGAAAAGACCACTAGACCAAAATATAATACAACAGTCCAATTTTAATCATTGATACAAAAGTCATATAAACAACGTCAACATTTTTTGGGGGCAATATCACTTCCCCTTCATCAACGCCCAGCAAAGGATATTGTTTTCCTTATGGTGGAACAACTTGACAGCAGGTGGATTCTTTTATATGCTTTTTTATCAACAATTAAAATTATGTTTTACTCTTTAATCAAATTTTGATCTGATGCTCCTTTCTGTATTTCTATGGTTTAAGCTACCATTGAGGGAAGCCTTGCTGAGTGAGAGCTGCCACACCAGAACTATTGAGCTTGTTTTCCTTCAACTTACTACAATTGCAAGTCTAACAGCTCCCAGCATATATTTGAGTATGTTCTTTATGTGGTATGTGGTAAATATGACAGAGATCCCTGCACATTTTAGGGGTAGTAAGTATGTATAATTGATAGGTAGTTAGATTGTCAAGAGGTTTTAAAATAACTGGGAGATCCTGTACATGGCCCAGCCTGATCATATATGATGAAAAAGATCTAATCAGTCAGAGTCTTCTGCTATCAGCTTTCTATATGCATCAAGTCATTCACAATCCTGGCCCAGGCTGGCAATTGTGGTGAGGTGACTGTTTTTCAGTGTCCGGATATTGCATTGGGTGCTGCTTCTAAAGAGTTTCTGAAGATATCTCTTTTATGGGTTGCAAAGATCCTGGGAGTACCCATAAGCTATTTCTGGGGTGCCTTTTACATTTGTCAATTGCAGTTCATCATATACCTGGAAGAATAGCTGCCAAAACAGTTGGATTTTTGGGTAGCTCCACCAGATGTGGGGATATCTCCTTTGTTCTTGGTGGCATCACCTACAAGTATCAGAAGATGACAGTCCTTGTCCTGTACTACATTATTTGAACATTATATATGTAGGTAAAGGTATCCAGCATATATCAAATTGAGGGTAGCTTGGAAGCTTTTGGCAAGACTATCAGAGATATTTATATATTGCGTGTTCTTTCTTTTTCAAAGAGTTCAGTGTTAATAGTTTGGGGACACTTCCACACCTAGGAATGTCCCTTGAAACCATGGACCATTAGCAATTATGTCCTTAGTAGACAGGGCTGTCATAGAAAGCAGCAATAATTCTATTTGATGTTTTTTTTTTAGTTTTTTTATTTCATAGCTATTTGCATTATGTTTAACTGTATTAGACATCCCATGGTGACTTAGATTCTATGTCAATGTTCAGCAATGGTACTTTTATGATGATAATAACATAAAGGGACAATACCTGCTCATTAAATATGAGCATATTGTAGTCATTATGCATAGAGTTTGTTGGCTTCCTTACCCATATTATGTAGATTTCCTCATCATTTTTTGTAGTCACAATAGGAAGTGTCTGTGAATATAAAAGGCTGACTCTTCCCAGAACCTGTCAGGAAGTGCATGTGACCAGGGACAGTTCTGTGTCTCTCTAACAAGTTCTACCTTTGTTGCATGAAGAGATTTTATTCCCAACCGTTTAGCTATTCCGCTCACAAAATTAACAAAAGACATGATTCCCTTGGCTACTGTTCACTTTTATGTTTCCGAGACTCCCAGCCTTACTTCTTTTTATTCAACTAGTGTTTGGACACACAATCATTAAAGTGATAAGTTTTACATTTACACCTCATTAATTCTGCTTGATTCAAAACAGGAGTGCTGCATGTGTTTGAATTACAGAGTCTATAACCAAGTCTGAAACCTCCTGCCCAGAATTTATGGCATCAATCCAATTAGAGAACCCCAAGAGGCCTATACATCAACAAGAAAAACGCTCAGGCTTTGTGTTCTAAAGAGGAAGTGGTGTAATATCACATTGTAAGATATACTTCTGGTAAACCCAGGTAGACACTAATGCTCTGAGGCAGCTGTTGCAGCTTTCTTTAGAATACCACATTGAATATTGAGAAACAATAGCGTTTTGAATCAGGTGTGCGCTGCAGCTGCTCAGCACTCATGTAGGTACCCCTTTTTAATAATAGCTGTTTTCCAAAAAATAACACTATGCTGCATTAATGTATTTGGTGTCAAGCTAAATAAAAAAAGGTGTTGGATATTGATCTTAATTGAATAATTCAATTAAAGGAATAATTTTGTTGGAAACCATAGTCCATAACTTTAAGGAGGCCCAACTGTTTAAAATTTAAACACTTGGAGAATATATGAATACATTTGGAGCGAAGGGCTCAGAGTATGTATGACCCTAATACTTGGAAGTATGTTCTTATTTTTGGAACAGTGTTGGAACACTTTATTATCCTAATTAATTATGATAAACCATTTAAGGATTAATGTTGATTTCTATTCAACTGGCAACGCTAGCATTTGCCTGGGAATATTTATAGGTTAGTGTGATTTACTATAAGTTGCTAAGCCTCTGTCAATATATTTTTAATACAGTGGGGAAATTTATATGCAAAGTCAAGTGAGATAAATCAATCAGTGCATTCCAGGGAACACTGCAACTGTGCTAATGTTAAATGGCTGATTTACTGAAACTGTTGTGACAGGGGAGATACTGAACAAAAAAACAGTTGGGGTTTATCTTCCACTATTTAGGAAATCAAGACCAGAAAAAGGCACCGTGCATTTGGCAAGTCCTATGATAAACACGGTGTTTTGCTTCAGTCTCTGATTTGTATTTTAAATAATTACTTACAGACAGATTGCACACATTTCCTTAATGTGCTTTAGACAGAGACTGTGGGGTAAATTTACTAAAGTAGTAGAGCATGTTCACTTTGGAAATTGAATTTTCAATATGCATGGGAATTTTCACTTAGATTAGTGAATGTAGTGAAAATTAACTATTCAAAAAATTTTCATCCGCAAGAAAAGAAAATACAAAAAGGGTGCTTTGATTGCATATGATTGGATGACGGAAGTCAGCAGACTTTCCTGCATGTTTAAGGACTTGCCAATAAAGTAGTAGCCAAACCGTAGAATGATAAGCAAGTGGGACAAAAAATAATTGTATATGGCAAATGAGCTGTGACCCTCAGTTAACGTTAATCTATGCGGGCTGCGCTTGATGCATTTTTCAGACATGTTTTTTATGCATTTTGCATATTTAAACCCTAATTTTTATGCATTTTTGCATGCAGTTTTCATGCATTTTGCATTTTACATTTCTTTTCTTTAAACACACTGTATATAGCTGGTTGCTAAGGAGTGGGCTGGGAAGCCGGCCACCACATCCTTAACAACTGATGAGTCATTAGCTGCCAGCAGAGTTCCCCGCTGACAGCTGAATGTAAAAAAAAATTGCTGGCAAAAAAAAATTGTGACTAAAAATGCGTGGGTTCCCCCCCAGGTCCATATCAGCCACTTCAGGTTTGGTATAGATATGGAGGGGACACCCTCATACCAAAATGTAAAAAAAAAATAGCGTGGGGTCCCCACTAAAATCCATAGCAGACCTTTATCCGAGCATGCAGCCCAGCAGGTCAGGAAAGGGAGGGAAGGAGTGAGCACCCCCCTCTTGAACTATACCAGGCCACATGTCCTGAATATTGGGGGGTGCATTGTGGTGGGGGTTCTGCCCCATCAACATGGGGACAAGGGCCTCTTCCAGAAAAATCTGGGCAGGGGTTGTGGGGATCTGCAGGCAGGGGCCTTATCGGAATCTGGAAGCCCCCTTTAACAAGGGGACACCCAAATCCCGGACCCCCCTATGTGAATGAGTATGGGGTACATTGTACCCCTACCCATTCACCAAAAAAAAGAAGTGTAATTTTTGTAAGTGTTACAAAACACAAGAGACAGTTTTTGACAAGACCTTTATTAAAAATCATCTTCTTCCTCCGATGTTTCTTCTCCCTCCGATATTTCTTCTCCCTCTTCTCTCTCCAGTGGTTTCTTCTCCCTCCGCTGTCTTCTCGCTGCAGGGTTTCTTCTCCCTCTGCTGTCTTCTCTCTCCAGTGTTTCTTCTCCCTCTTCTCTCTCCACTTGTTTCTTCTCTCACTTCACTCTCTGGTGATGTCTTCTTTGTTTGCCACCGACGCTGATGCTGCCCGCTAAGGATAAAATCACGGCCTTCCTCCGAGGCTGGCTGCATCCGTTGTGTCAGCTCCCGCTGTCTGCCATTTTATATAGCCGTGGGGCGTGGCCATTTGGGCTTGGCCATTTCCGATAAGCCTCCTGCCCACAGACCCCCACAACCACCGCCCATGGTTGTCGGTAAGAGGCCCTTGTCCCCATTAACATAGGAACAAGGTGCTTTGGGGTGAGGGGGCCGAGCCCCCCCCTTCCCGGCCCACTCCTTAGCAAGCAGCTATATACAGTGTTTAAAGGGGGAATTAAAATGCAAAGCACATTAAAAATTGTGTTGCAAACACAATACTTGCATTTCTGGTGTGATTCTATTGCAGTGTATAACATACAAAAAAAAGACCTCGACCCTTTCCAAAAACACACTGGCTGTAAAAGGCGTAGATGTGAATGTGTACCATAGGAAACCATGTTAAATGGACTGTGGTGCATTTCTGCAAACTGCAAAACACACTAAAAAAAGCAAAGGTGTTCATGGTGTCACGCAACATTCATTTTTTTTAATCCTTATGTTGCTAGTCTCAGTAAATGGTGAGGAAGACACATTATATTTACTTGTTTTAAACTTTTTTTTACTATTTTTAAGTAGCTTCCTGGTTTCTGGCTTAGGCCAAAATTATGTCATACATCCCATGACCCTTCATGGGCATTTTTTTTCACCTGGAGGAGGGGTAGAAGGGCTTTCTCAGCTAAGCACACCCTCCTGCCTGCATGCCTGAGCTAAGGGCAGATGGATTTCAGGAAGTAAATGCTACAGGAATTATCTGCCCTTACCCAAGATGACCCCATCTAGAAATGCTAGGGGTGTATTTCAAAGTGATTTCTCAATGAAGCATGGGGACATGGATGAATGGGCGAGTTTGCTTTGAATATGAAAAATTAATCAAATAGTGTTTTCAGTTTGTGGTGCTCAGATACAGTTAAGTTCCACTTTAAATGCAGTCCACATGTTGAAGTCTGATTAAACCCCACCCAACCCCAAATATCAGCTGCATAAAACTGCCAGTGGTGCCAGTATAAAAATATTGTTACTGCTTTGTCATTAGCAAATATGTTCAATATAATCTAGTGTGATTTATTCATTGGCTACAAGGAGTTTGCATCAAATACTGCAAATTAATATTTACTGATAGCAAACCCCAACCAACATATGTGTAGGAACCCCTCATCTATAATTAGAGGACAAATAGCAAAAAGGCATTGTTATTGGTTGCAGCCTTCAGAAAGC
Source organism: Glandirana rugosa (assembly GCA_018402905.1). Taxonomy (NCBI): domain Eukaryota; kingdom Metazoa; phylum Chordata; class Amphibia; order Anura; family Ranidae; genus Glandirana; species Glandirana rugosa. The sequence goes on along the minus strand of BLSH010286597.1, from coordinate 1,159,982 downwards.
ATCCTTTACTTCCCAAGACTTCAATCCATCCATGGGGGACTGTAGCCAGGGGTGGATTACTTTCTGCAATACATACATCATATTTAAAAAAACATCAGTAACACATACATCCAAATATTTGCTAGAATGAGTATGGAAATGAGAGAGTATTTTAATTTGAAAATAATATCAAAATATGAAGGTGGAAATCCCCTGCTTTCCATTCTATCCTGTGCTATGCAGCATATGTTTAGTCTGTGTTTTGCTCTAATTATGTTTACACCCGGCAGAGCAGTAGATGGTAGATGGAGGGTTCATTAGATGTATACAGCATGTCGATTGATTAATCATGTACAGAATAGTCTTGTCAAATGTAGCAATTACTTGATCCAAACCTGTGTGTTTAAAATCAATTAATCCTGAGTTACTTATGTGCACAATAATTATTGCAGGCAAATTGAAATGAGCATTCCCAGAACAGTGGGGCTTTGCACTTTGCATACATTTGTCAGCTGCATTTGTATTTATATATATTTTTTTACATTGGCAAACTGCCTATTGATGGACACTGTGGTGTCAGAAAGGTTACAGCAAGCACTATGCAGGTGATTAGTGCTTATTTGTTTAAGTTGGCAGTAAAATCCACAATATCGTATACATGAACAACACAGACACCATAATAACAACCATAGGGGCCTTAGGATTGCTTTCTTTTACCAATGTATAAAATAGCTTGTAAAAAATAAATATGATAAACATAAGGGTTTATTTACTAAAGCTGGAGAGTGCAAAATCAGGCTCACTTCTGCATAAAGAAACCAATCAGCTTTAAGGTTTTATCGCCAAAGCTTAACTGAACAAGCTAAGGTTAAAAACTGATTGGCAACCATGCACAGCTTCACCAGATTCTGAGTGCACCAGTTTTAGTAAATCTACCCCATAGTGCCTAATATTTATATCATATTACACAGTTAGTTATAATTATTTTCATTTGTATTATTTTTATTACTACATTGTATTATTATGATATGCAGAGCATATTATTATTTTATATAGGGCAGTTAAAATATTGTATACACTAATGCATGGATTGCTAAAAATAGCATGCAACCTACATGTACCAATATACTTAGAGGTGTAATTGCAATTTCATCTTCCTTTGATAACAGCCAGGCTATCTGTGGGATGTGGATGACTGAAAAATCCCTGGGTCAGCCCTATCTAACATAAGTCAGCTGTTTGGGTGGGAAATGTTCTCTGCTGTCACAGTAATGATAAGTAGAGCTCAACATCTGACAGCCCAGGTACGCATGTAGGATACAAACACTCATGCCTATCTACATGTCAAAGTTACAAAAAGATCTTGTGGCATTTGTATTTTGTTGAAATGTCTTCTCTTGATGCAATGTACATGGCAAACATTTATTAGAAAGGGACAAAATAATAGATCGATCCTCACTGTAGGATGACACTGAGTGTTTTACAGGCAGCGTTGGACTTTCTCTTAAGTGAAGAAGAATAATATTAGTCCAGAATAGACACTAACTATAGAAGCAAATTATGAGAATGGGTTTTATATGGTATGAAGAAAGGACTTCAATTTTATATATATATATATATATATATATATATATATATATATATATATACGTTTTAGCACATAGAAAAGTTATGTGAATTATTGTTAGGAGCATGAGACATACCGATCTTAACCACTTCCCGACTGTGCACCGTGTTTTCAGGGCGGCAGTCGGGTTGCTGTGCGCAAATCGCCGTAAAAAGGCGGCGATCTGCGAACAGCTGCTAGGGGGCGCGCGCGCACCCGCCGCACTCCTGAGGAGTGTGCCCGCAGCTCGGGCGGACCCGATGTCCGCCGGTGAGCCGCGATGAGGGACCACAGGCACAGAACGGGGAACCGCTGATGTAAACACGGCGGTTCCCCATTCTGACAGTGCAGGCATGGGAGATCTACTGATCCCTGTCACTGGGATCAGTTAGATCTCTCGTGCCCATGGTAGCCCAACCCCCCCACAGTAAGAACACACCCAGGGAACACAGTTAACCCCTAGATCTCCCCCTGCAGGTTAACCCCTTCACTGCCAATGACATTTATACAGTAATCAGTGGACATTTAAATTTCTGATCGCTGAATAAATGTCATTGGTCCCAAAAAAGTGTCAAAAATGTCCGACATGTCTGCTGCAATATCACAGTACCGTTAAAAATTGCAGATCGCCGCCATTAGTATTAAAAAAAAAAAAAAAAAAAAAAAACCCCAGAAATTAATTCTCATCATCCGTAAACGCGGCCACTTTTGCGCAAGCCAATCAATAAACGCCGATTGTGATTTTTTTTATCACAAATATGAGGAAGAATATAAATTGGCCAAAACCGGTGAAAAAAAATGTTTTTGGATTTGAATTTTAGCAAAAAGTAAGAAATTTGGGGTTTTTTTTGCAAACTAGTCGGTCTTCTTTTGTTTATAGCGGCGATCAGAAATTACGCAGAGGCGATCAAATACCACCAAAGAAAGCTCTATTTGTGGAAGAAAAGGACGCAAATTTTGTTTGGGTGCAACGTCGCACGACCACGCAATTGTCAGTTAAAGCGACGCAGTGCCGAATCGCAAAAAGTGCTCTGGTCCTAAAGCTGGAAAACCTTCCGGTTGATAAGTGGTTAAAGTGTAAGTTGACCTTTACAGAAATTCTGTAAGATGAACGTACACTGGATCCCCTTCCCATTGCATCAGGTCCCGCTAACCTGGAGTCTGGCGGTCTCCCGCACTGACAGATCGTATAGCCGCTTTGCCAGTCCAGGAATTTGATTTCCCCATGGCTTTCTCTCCTCTTTGTCTGCAGTGACAGGATGGGCTACGCAGGTACTGATTGGTCAGCCCCACCCATGTGATGACGCCGACCAATTAGAATACTCCTAAATGTACCTCCTTATAAGGTATGTTTAGGAAATTAAGCAGAGGGGAGTTCTAAGACCCGGACCAGTGATGCTCCAGGTCAGCAGGACTGGGGGGGATGAGGAGGGGGTCCTCTGTAAGCTCACCTTGCAGATTTTTCTGTAAAGGTGAACTTACCCTTTAAAGTGTCACTAAACCCACATCATTCAAAATTATTAATAAATGGTGTATCACATGCTGTTCATACTGACTCAGTCATTATGGGATTTGTTTTCTGTATTCTGCAAAAGACCTGGATGATCATGCTGCTCTCTATCTCCACCTTCTGTTCTTGTCCCCAATTCATCTAGGGATTTTTCAGCTGTGGTGGCAACTCTGCACATGCTCAGTTTTCAGTGAGTTTCTATGCTGAACGTTTCCTCCCTATCACATCTGACACATGTGGGCGTATACACAGTGGCAGGCCACTCCTTCCTCCTCCATGCCCACTAACTAGCTAAACGCAATGGGGAAGGGATATTACATATAAATTAATTGAGGCTTCACTTCCCTCTTATTCTAAGACACAGGGTGGAGGGGCATGACACAGCCTATGACTGGCAGAAATCCACCCACGCTATGTTATTCCCACAACATAATAAAGATTTGATTTCAAATATATATATTTGTATGCCAATTTAAAACAGTTTATTGATATTATTTATTTATTTTTACTCTGTATTCCAAGGACTAGAAGCTCCTCCTGCTTCTGTTTCCCTACAGACAGGCAAGGAAAGATCCAGGACATGAGACAGCTGTATATCGATTAGGAAAAAGGTACTTATAGGGGTTTATTTACTATAGCACCATGGGGGAACAAATGGTCACAAACAACTAAAATCCCTAGAAAACGACTAAATCTAGTCAGAAAAGGTATTCACTAAAGCCCTGAGGGAGAAAATAGTTGCAGAATCGAATTCACTATAGCACCCAAACAGCAGTGACTGACTAAAAAACTAGTCGTGGTAAAAGCAAGGGAATTGTACATGGAAATAATGTTTGGAGCATGGTATGATCACCTAAATTGTGCTAAAATATGCGGTATATTATTTAAAGATAATCTTCTTTTAAACTGTGTGAAAAAGTGATTTCTACACAGAAATATCTTAAAAAGTCTGAGAAGAGATAAATACCCCGGCTCTTTACACCTAGGAACAGAGCACAGCTGAGCACAACTGAGCATGCTCAGACACAAAACAACCCTCAAAATAACCCTCATGGAGTAATTCCTTGGGTTGTTAGTAAATACCAAAATGTGACTTATTTTACGCACATTTTTTGGGAGTGAAAATGAGGGTTATTTTGCCAAGTGCAAGTTTCTGCCATTCATTCTAATGCTACAATTGTTACTTTATCTAATAAATCCATTTCATGTTGAAAAGAAATGCATCTTTCTGTCAAATAAATTGTCCTGGCAACAATGTTGCACATTTGATAATCAATTTTGTTTTTAACAATGCTAAAATGTGAAATCTCTTCATGTTTTGTAAATATTTTTTTTTTAATTGGTCAGTTTCACTTTGCTGCTGTCCATGTCACAAAAATATTTCCCCAAACTCACACAGATGTCTTTATCGTTTCACTTTGACTGGTTAATTTTTTTTTTATAAATGTTTTGTACTTCTCTAAAGTGTAAAATCGTAACAATTTTTGTTTTAACTAATAGTTTACACGTTGTAACAACGGTCCTGTTAAATAAACTGTCTTTCTACGTAAAGAAAAGTTGTACTTTACCTAAATAATCTATTTCATTGTTAACATCGTAATCTTACTTACCGTCTTTGAACGTGAACCGTTTTATTGGGAGTAAAAGTGAGGGTTTTTTACACGCATTTTATTCAGTGTA
>BLSH010286597.1:1101688-1125641 GCA_018402905.1 Glandirana rugosa | reverse complement strand
ATTTTGCGCCTTGGTTTTTCCACACGCTTCTTGCGACCCTGTTGGCTATTTTGAATGAAACGCTTGATTGTTCGATGATCACGCTTCAGAAGCTTGGCAATTTTAAGAGTGCTGCATCCCTCTGCAAGATATCTCACTATTTTTGACTTTTCGGAGCCTGTCAAGTCCTTCTTTTGACCCATTTTGCCAAAGGAAAGGAAGTTGCCTAATAATTATGCACACCTGATATAGGGTGTTGATGTCATTAAACCACACCCCTTCTCATTACTGAGATGCACATCACCTAATATGCTTAATTGGTAGTAGGCTTTCGAGCCTATACAGCTTGGAGTAAGACAACATGCATAAAGAGGATGATGTGGTCAAAATACTCATTTGCCTAATAATTCTGCACACAGTGTATAATCAAGTTTATTTTATCATATATCATATGTCTTTGTTGTAATCACAGTTTTAAATGTCAATTATCTGAGGTGTCAAAACCATCAGGTATCTAATTTACAGCATTGTACTTTATTTTTATATCGGTTTAAACCTGACAGCAGTTCAGGACTCCACTTCTGAGACAGGAGGTATCTGCATAGGGCTCAGGAGGAGCTCAATCCTTCCCCAGGAGTCAGAGAGGCTGCATGGGGCCACCCTGTGCAGGAGCAGAAGGTGATAGAGCACCAACGAGCAGGAAGAGTAACAAGCCTGAGTAGCAGAGCTGCTAGAGAGAGCCATGAGGCTGAAGTTATTTATGTTGGTGTTGATGGTGGAAACCCTTGCATGGTAAACTGATTTTCCGCGCAAACATTTTTCCTGTTTTTTTTTTGTTTTTAGTTTTTAAAAATAAGTTTTAAATAAAAGTGGGCCAACAAGCCCTTAAACAGCACTTCTGGGGTGTACTCAACCCACTGAGAAGCACTACCATTGAGCGAAACCCCATCACAGTGCATATATGCACACACACACACACAGCCCTATGACAAACTACTCCCCCGCTCCCTCCTTCATCCCTTTCCAATGTACTTGAGGGACAGCAGCTTGTGTCTGTGCTGTCATTTTGTTACGAATATGCAACAAGCATGCTCCCCATCAGCACATTCAAGGAGGCTGTGCTGAGGGACCTGGAGCTAGCAGCTGGATAATAAAAAGGTGTTTTTGTCCATATATAGCTTACATTGTGTGTTGAGGAATGTTTGCTATGGTCTTTAGAATACAATACCTAAAAAAGTGTGAGCATTTAAAATGTAAAATGTAGAGAAAGAAACACACTGCAACAAGCTGGTCGGGGCGGTGGGGGGCATGTCAGCAGGAGACAGATAAACAACATTACAACGATCTTCCCAGAGAAGCACTGTGCAGGGGGCATGTCAGCAGGAAAGATATAAACAGCAGTAGAATGATCTTCCCAGTGAAAAGCTGTGCAGGCCGGTGTGTCAGCAGAAGTCTGACCACTGGAGTACAAGTAGGCTTTGCTCCCAATTAGAATGCAAAATTAAAAATGACAACACTGGGGTGGTTGTGATTTCATGCCCTTGCATGGTCAGTTTGAAATAGAAAAGAAGGGGGACTGGCAGGTTTATTGGGTATTTCACACAAAGGAAGCAATGCAAAGAGAACAGTATACTTTTTGACCGAGATGTGCAGCACATGAAAAAACAAAACTAGATATTCACCTAGTTGAATGCGACATCAGTCCAATGCTGCATTTGTCCCATGCCGCCTCTATGACCAAGAACTGAGCGATCAAAGACTGTTGATCACTCTCGGTCATTCTCGGTCTTTAGTAAACAGTTAGGTGACTGTCAGTCACTGGCCCTATGCTCAGCCCCTCTAGCTCTCACTGGAGCACCGAGCTGTGGAGGGAGGGAGGGTGGCTGGTTTGGCTTTCAATGGCACTCTGGGTGGATCCCGGCATTAAAGTAGGGATCTCTCGAGAGTCTGGACTGGATGAGTGACATCAGGCGGCGGTCAAATTTAGCCCGCTGTCAGCTGAATACAGGTCACAGGAAAGCAGAAAAAAGTGCATACCTGTAATCCCTAGGAAAAGTAAGGCTAAAAGAGCTCTGGCCCTACTTCTTCTTAATACAAGTACATGGTTACACAGACAAATATCATAAATATGAAATGTCAAGGTTACATACACTTTAATTTTACTTTAACGTGTGCTTTCATCAGTGCGTTCACTTAACTTTAATGCAGATGATTACACTGATTTTTCAAGACTTATTAGCCAATTATTCATAATCTGTCACGGTTTTGAATACACTATGACAGTGGAAGTTTTCTACATCACTGTATTTAAATACAAGTATTACTGTACAAGGCAGACCAATTGAATTAATTTTTATTTTTCTATCTGCCTAATGTGTATATTTTTGTCAGTATAATTGATATCAGAGCCATGTATACAAAATCCTTGCTTTTTCTTGTAGGACAAATATGCTTCTCCAAGTAAAAGAGAACACTGTTCATTTGTGATATATTTTGTTTATATTTGTTAATGCAATTTTCAAGCCTATTTGCTGTTTAAAATGAGATGGTATAGTACATAAAAAATTGTAGAAATTGAAATGTGATTTTTTTAAAAGGCAGTACAATGCAGGATTACAGTCTAGATAGCCACTATTAAATGCATATTCATATTCAAGTTAATGGCTTTATTTATCATATTTACATCCCATAATTGGATTTTAAGCTAACAGGGATTCATTATTCCAACAATGTTACCATGTGAACAATGACAAAAGTATTAGCTGGGAATTTAATGGAAATCTCTTGTACTCACTACAATTTTTATGAAAAAAAAACAGCTCACAGGTCTGATTAGAAATTCAGTTTTCACGTGATAAATTAATGACCTGGGTTTTGTGAGTGCATAAGCTTATAATCATTAGTTCTGTTTTCATTTGTTTATTCAATGCCTCCCATTCTGTGAATTGATAAGCAAAGGACAACTAATGACTTTAAAAGTTAAAGTAAATCAAAGAAACTTCTGCGCTATAATATATCCCCTATCTAAGCCAGCCAATGTACTACACACACATCTAAAATATTACAATGCTAAGTGAGTACAGCACTATAAAACCCTAAAATAAAGTGAAAAAAGGAAACTATAAAGTGCACAATGCAAGACTTTTAACAGAAGTGTTGAATATATAAATATATACACCATATTTTATAAAAATAGAATTCATTATATGTGCTCTTTTTGTGCCCAATATTGACAAAGACTTTGTCTAGGCAATATGTTGATGAAAAAAGTCATCAAGACCCATGGAGAACTCTTATCAGATAATAATTTTCCATTTTAAATGCACTATCTGTATTTCCATTCACCTGTACCCACTGTCTATATCTGGATGGTAATGCAGTATAAATAGACCAAATATACCCTAAGTGCTTCTTTATAAAGCTGAGCAGAGAGAGATTTTTGTGCCACATCTGGGTTGATTAGAAGAACATTATTTAAATGTAGAATTTGTTATATTTGTTATAATGTAATCTGCCAGTATTCTGTCAGACTAGTGTGCTGGCAGAAAACAAAAACTAGCAGCATTTTGGCACATCGCTCTTCCAGCTTACAAAGAACAATCAAAATAATCTCTTATCAAAGAAGGGTAATGAGAGATTTCTAATCAAAACAGCTCAACAGAGACCTCTGATGGTGATGCACAGATACATTTTGTGTAACGAGCAACAGTCCCATCATCATGACAAATGCAATCCTTAATAATTAAGCACTGCAGGATTAGTGGTTGCTTATGGACCAGACAAGTTTTCACAATGTAAAATGTAGATTTAAGTTTATATATCTGTTTATCCAGTCCTGAGATTTAGAAATCCCCACAACAAAGCACTGCCAGGTGGATAACACCACTTACAGTTATGGAATACTGTGGTATACTCTCTCCACCGTAGTCTATCGGCTGGACAGTGAAAGCGCAGCAGTAGACCGATGAGGTTATCCCTCTGTTCACTCCATTTTTTTCTCCCATCATCATGTTCCTTGTCAACACATTTGTGTGCACGCCTGAATAACTTCCCATCCTACCCCTTCTGCTGCCATTCTAATATAATAGAGACCATGATTGTGCAATACTACAGATGCCAACAAAATAACAGAATGCAATGTACAGTAAAACATGACCCAAATAAATAATATCACACAGTGTCCAATTATAATGGTGGTTCCCAAAATGACACAACCGAACAAAAGAGTATTAGACGGTGCTCACCTTGCAACACAGTGCCCCAACATGAAACATTTTCACTAATAAACTCTGGTGGTCTAGTGGGTGCCCACCATATAGTAATAACCCCTGGTGGTCTAGTAGGATAAAATTAAACAACGATCATTTACCTGCTTCTGGACTTCTTTCTTCACCATAATGATAGTGAGCACTGGAGACACTGTTACTATTGCAACACACCAGCCATGCAAGTGTTGACAGCCACATACAGCAGTGTTCCTCTTTTGGTGGTGATGCAGAGAGACCTTACTTGATCATTGCTCTGCCAATTCTGAACCCATGACCGACAAATGAAAGCATATCACTTCCAAGTTGGGCTTCCAAGGGATACCAGAGTGATGAGTGAGTAAGATCTCTACGTCACCATCAAAAGAAGAACATTGCTGTATATGGCTGTCAGTAGACAAAAATGCAAGATGGTGGCACCCAATAAATAATAACTGGGTTTCAGGGGACAGACCATAGCAGAATTGTTGTTTGCTGATTGTGGATTAGTGGGTTGTTTGTCAACAGAAATGTTCATGTTAAGAGCAGCTCCTGTAAACATTGGAAAATTTGCCATGCCCGGTTTTGACCAGTTATAGTTTTAATGCTTCGATACATCGCAAGTTTCATAATCCTGCCACTATTCCTTGTGTCGAGCTTTTATGATGGGCAAAGCTCTGACATTTCCTAGGAATGTTGAAGCCTACCTTATCCATTTTGTGTCTCACACATTCTTTTTCACCAATTACTACGATGTGCTTTCTCACTATCTAATAAGAATTAGCATGAGACAGGATGGGTCAGGATAGGTCAGGATGGGTTGGGTGACATTACCAGTAAGTGCCAGAGCATTGCCCCTCAGATTGGCCCCACATCCGTACATGGCTGTAGGGTTTGGAGGATGATTTTATTTACTCTTAAATCCTGGAACTACCTGACATCCCAGTTTGGAGCCCATTCATTTTTTTTTTTTGTGTGTTACTTTACATATTAAGCTAGAATGGTCAGAAGGAGAGTAAATCCCAATTCTAAAGATAAAAAAAGACATATACGTAGCTGGAAATTGTCAGCTATTTTGAGGAAAGCTGCTTCTTGTTTAATCATCTTCTTCACCTGGGAATCCCACTGCTTTGGGGCTTCAGAGTTTTAGAGATTTTACTTGGTTGTTCAGATCATAATTAAAATCCTAGGAGTTTACGTATCCAGAGGATTAGTGAGATTGTGTTTGAGGCTCAGATATCATAGAATAACTTGTGATTCTATGCATTGGAAATGAGTTTTGTATCTGTTGGTGTCCAGGCTGGCACAAGGAAGAGCAAAGATGTGTCTCATGCTTGATATGTCCATTCTGCATGCTGAGCTTTTTATGGACTTTACATTGTGTATAATATTTGACATGTGGTCTACTATTCTCTGTTGTTTATTTTCTTAACAGTACTTACTGTGATGTTACTATATATAATTAACAACAGAAAGCAAATCAGAAATATCAGATCTATTATTTTAGTAAATGCTGAAAGAAGGCCTTAATAAGGGCCTAAATAATGGATGTGTAAACAGTTGGAGAGGCAGCACAGTGGCTTGATGGTTAGCACTTGGCCAAGACACTATCTGCATATAGTGTGCGTAGTCTCTGTGTGCTTTTATGGCTTTCCACTGGGTACTGTTGTGGAATTCAGTCATTGTCACTTATTGTATCTTACAATGAACAGAAAGAGTGTTTACTAACATACATGTGCATGGACATTCCCAATAAAGAATGCCCACTAGATATTCTATGACAGACATATTTATACAATGTAGAAAACATATACATGATTGGTAAACAGTATTTTCAGACATTAGAATGTTTTGACAGCATAACTAGTTTGAACAGATTGCCAAATATACGATGTCACACTAGAGATTAAGCAACAAAAAAGGTACAGAATAACCTTTGACATGTGAATTAAAAAACCAACAGTGCAGTGTAACACTATTAAAAACATATATGAAAAAAATCAACACATAAAGTAAGCATAAAACATATGGCCTTACCCATCCAGTAGGGGGGTGGGGGGCAGTTGAGCTTAGACACATCGCTTCTGGTTTCTGTTGTCACTTTTCCTGGCCCGTACAGCCCTTGTCAAAAAATAAAGTTGCACCAAGCACATAAAACTCCCCTCAAAAAATGTTGAGCTTACCCAACCACCATGTGCACGCATACGTTATTGTCAATACACCTGATATGGGCACCTATATACAAAAACATTGTTTGCGATACACTTATTACATTTTGCCATGCATGCTGAAGTTACAGAAATAATTTGAGGGCCATTATTCATGATTAACTCTAACCTGATGAACTGTTGGGGCTTTTATGAAAAATATAGGGTACCAACGTTTGTCATTGTTTTATGAGCATGAACAGATTTAAAGCTTGATATGTTGGGTATCTATTTAGTCAGTGCAACCTCATGTTTTATATTTTACAAAAAAAAGAAAAAAAACGAGTAACATATTGCGTTTTTGTGCCCTTAAATTACTTAAATGTATTTTTTACTCAAATTTTACGCTAAATGGTTGCACAAATATTGTGTGACATAAAACATTTCAACTGCCACTATTTTATTCTCCACGGTCTCTGCTTTAAGAAAAAAATTTAAGTTTGGGGTGTTTAACTAATATTCATGCCTAAAATGATTCTTTTAACATATGTGCCCCCACCAAAACGTCGTTAGCAACTAAATGGTTAAAGACCCCTGCTGTCCTCGATGTAAGCTTTATATTAAAGGGTTAGAGGGTTAAAGATTCAGGGCTGCCTATTTTTTGCCTTATAGTGACTGTAAAAGTTTCTTGGCCACAACCTAGAAAGCCAGCTCATGTTGGTACCTTTCAGCCTTCCAGTTATCATTCTTAAAAATAAAATAATATTATTGCCTGAGAGTACCAGTGGAATTTTATAAAATGACAACAGCAGCAAAAGGATAAGCCATTGTATTAAAAGTTAATATGTAGAGCTTTCTTGAGATTTAAAGGTCATGCCAGCTTCTCACAATGTACCATGGCAGCTTTGTAGAACAGAACACAAAACAATATTTAGTTCAATCTGCTGACATTGAAAGTACACAACTTTATTTCATTTTCTTGTAAATGAGGTGAAAGGGGTCACAAGTACTAATATAAAAGAACACTTTACCCAAAGAAAGTTTAATTGTTTCAAATAAAAGCAAACAACATTTTTTTCATAAAAACAGCTTAAGTAGAAGAATATTTTTTTATAATTGTATAATAAAATAATTCAGAGAGCAAAAAAAAAAACACTCAGGATTTTTGCATGAGTGCCTTCTAAAATGTGTTCTCATCTTTTCAAGCAAAGATTCGATTTACGTGAACATGTGCATGCAAATTTTCCTGATCCGAGAAGACTTAAGGTTTATGAATCTGGCAGTCAGGATTCATAAATTAACATGAATCCCTTTATATTGGGCACATGTATATTATACTGACATATCTTTGTTGAACAAATGTTTTTTCAATCAAGGTCACTGATGGAAAGAAGTATATGAACTAATATATTAAGTAGCTCCTAGCCCTTCCTTCCAATAGCTTCAACCAAATGTTTCCTATAATGTTGAAAAATATGTTAACTAGGCAATTTGATTAATATTTTCCATTGCTCCCCCCCCCCTTTTTTTAAAGGGTAAAAAACAAATGCACATATATTATATGGTATCATAGATCATATAGTAAATAAAAGAAAGTCATGTCATATGACATCGGAATTATGTACAATAGACAAAAAAAGCAAAAGAACTCCCTCAACAAGCACTAGAGATGGAAATACAAGAGGAATAGTGCAAATTATGCGTGAAAGCAATGAGCATTCATTTGGTGGCACCCCAGTAGTACTAGTCATGGGTAGGGATACAAAAGACTATATTTATGTAAAGTTTCAGGAAAACATTTAGATTATGCCTGCTAATTTGGGGATGAGTGATTGAAGTTTATGTGGTGGTGGTTGCTAGCAAACACACCCAGCTTGACCATATTTTGTCAATTTTTTTGGACAATCTCTGGCTAAATATGTCATTTTACATAAAGGGAGAGATTGTTAATTGAATCTGTCCATCCTTGTAAGCTAAATGGTTTGGGGTCCTTCCAATGCAGACAGTGAACTTTTTTTATCATTAAAGAACAAAAGACGAATTATGATTTCTGATTGGTTCCTCTTTACTCTCCAGTAATGTTTCCCAGCAAGCAACATGCTAGGCTACATATATTTGATTGGGACAGCTTCTCAGTATGGAATTTGGTGACTTCAGACCAAAAACTGTCTAATATGTATCTCCAGATGGACTCCAATGTTGTGCTTGCATCTGGTGTACCAAGGTGTGAAAACTCCCCCCAAATTATATAATTTGTGTGGTGTATCAGGGTGTTTTCACCTGGGGTGGACTCCAGCTGTGATCAACTTGTAGGGGATCTGTCTGTTGATCTCTGCTGAGCAGGAGGTCTGTGCCCACTTATGCAGAGCGGATGTGGACACAGCCCGCTCTCGTCTATGGGCAGTTGGATGTAAATGGACTCCCTGTCCATTTACACATGATTGCCATCCAATAGACAGAAGGGGAATGGATCCCCATCTGTCTGTTTTTAGTGGATCGGATTGGATACGGGTGGGTGTAAACAGACACATGGAGGTTTCCGATCAGAACATTCGAGTGAAAGAGGCTTAAGGGATTCTGTTTAGGTATCTCAATTGAATTCATTCATCTTTGGCAGAAATAACAGAAGATAAGTGTATGCTAATAATATTGTCGCATGCTTCATCATCTATAGATGAAATATTCCTCTGCCATTGTTTTTTGATTTTTTTTTTTGCCTTGTGGATGAAGGGATAAAGTAAAGTGGAGTAATATCAGGGTATGTGGTTTGTATAGTCCTTTTTTTTAACAAAAGACTTTCTACTTGAGAAATCTGTAGTCTTAATTCTCGTAATCCAAATTGTGCAACAATAGCATGTCATGACTGTCTAAAGGCAAAAAGTGTATACTATACACCTATAAAAATGTTTAAAAAAAAACCTGGTGGTCCTACCAGCTGATCTTCTCTGATGCATTTCCTTTGTAATGTTGACAACACTCTCTCTTTCCCATGAACAACAGCACTGTATTGTCACCTGCTGTTTTCACTACACCACAGTGAGACATGGTGATGTCATAAATGGGCATGGCGAAGCTCATTATCCCTACTGACTGACCAACCTCTAGCTGGTCAATCAGTGCCTGGCTATGCCTATCTCTGCCCACTCATTTGCGATTGACAGAAAATTGGGATAAACCGTCCTGTTGTTTTTTGTCTAGGAATTTGTTCCTGTTTTCCACCCCCATCCAAATTCCACTCCTGTGTCTGGGAGCATTGATTTGGTGATCTAGATTTTCAGTGGCTGTTTTTAATTAATAACATGGGCAAATGCAAATATATCCTTTTGGTGACAACAGCAGTTTAATTCTTCAGAGGATAATGTGTAAAATAGTAGAAAAACATTGTTAGCATTTTAACCTACTTAAAAGTGGAACTAAACCCATTGTCTTCTGTAAACTGGCACAGTGGTTTAAGATAAAAATATGGAAAAAAACCTATGCGCTAGCACTTATAATATTTTGGGAAGGTATCAATGGAGTTCTAGCAGCTGTTCACATTAGTTCTATGTATCCCCACATGCATAGATGAAATGTTAAGTGTTTTAATGCGGAGCTTGCTTAAGTATATGTCACAGTGAATAATTCCTTTATCTTACTAATAAATTAAACCAATAATTCATATATATATATATATATATATATATATATATATATATACAGTGCAAATGAAAAATATTCCACAAGTGTTATATCTTCCTACGAATTAAATAGATGTGCCATCAATTCATATATATACACAATATAAATGAGCAAAGGTGCTTCTTCTTGTTCAAACTGTTTATTGAGAGTAACAGAGAAAGACAGCCAGGCGGCTCAACATTGGTACAATCATACATTAGAAAGAAGAATAAGTAAAGTTGCAAACTCCCAATATAAAAAAACAGAGAGGGACATTACATCAATCAGAAGTGACATCATAGAAGTATCCTGATGTTGAGGTAAGAAAGCCCTAGAGGTATTATATTACACGGGTCTGTATAGGGTGACTTGCTATTGACAAGCACGGTAAGGCATATCGATATCGAAGGTGAATAGTGAAAAGTCAGTAGTATCATCCCTGAACAGATTGTCATGACTATAATGTGTCAGATCATCCAGTCTTACATTTCGGACTTATAGGGTAATGTGTGGAATTTTCATTTATGGCTAGGGTCGGGGTCTGTAGGGTCTTGAAAGTACTCCTAGTCAACCCATACATACTGGGGCTTAAAAGGGTAGTTTGTTTTGTCTCTGTTGGTAAGAAGCTATCGTAGGAATGTGAAAGAGCTCATAGTGAAGAAGGGGTTCCGGGAAGGAGCAGAGATTAGATAGAGATAGAGAGGAGAGATGTGAACCGAAGAAGAGAAAGAGAGAGGAGAAGGAGCTTGTCAGAAGGGGACATCCAGCAGTAATGTTTGGGTAGGGGGGTTGATAACCCTACATACCTAAGGGATTAATGGAAGAAGGAGGTTGTTGTCAAAGTCTGGGGGAAGAAAATGACGAATCCATAGCTGCCAAAGGCGTTCAAATTTAGGGATACGGTTGAGGATTGTAGCTTCAATTTTGGCGTGTATCATGGCTTTTGTAATCCTGTGTTTGGTTTCCATGATCGGGAGATAGGGGGACTTCCAGGCCTTTGCAATTGTTTGCTTTGCCGCTGTGGTTACTTGTAACAAAAGCTTAAATTGATTGTGAGTGACATTGGGGGGTTTAAAGTTACCGTATATACTCGGGTATAAGCCGAGTTTTTCAGCACATTTTTTGTGCTGAAAAAGACCCCCCTCGGCTTAAACCAGAGTCAGTGTTTGTGGGTGATAAGTAGTTTCACATTAAACAGATATGTGCTTTGTAACTGTGAATAAACACATTGGAATGCAGAGAATGCTGAGTAAGGTGTCAGATTCTCAGCTTGATGTCGGGAGATGGGCGGGACAAGCTGATGTTAGCTGTTCAGTCCCGCCCACCTCCTGATCTCAGTGAAGAGCTGCAGCTCTCTCTCAGCATTCTCTACATTCCAATGTGTTTAGTCACACTTACAACTTACAAGCACAGAACGACTCTTAGAAGCAGCGTGACTCTGTTTAATGTGAAACTACCTTACTCATCCCTTGTGTGTTCTGGCTACAGTCTCTGTGTCCTGGCTAAAACCCCTGTGTCCTGGCTACAATCCCTGTGTTCTGGCTCCCTGTCCCTGTGTTCTGGATAAAATCCCTGTGTTCTGGCTACAGTCTCTGTGTCCTGGCTAAAATCCCTGTGTCCTGGCTACAATCCCTGTGTTCTGGCTACAGTCTCTGTGTCCTGGATAAAATCCCTGTGTCCTGGCTACAATCCCTGTGTTTTGGCTACAGTCTCTGTGTCCTGGATAAAATCCCTGTGTCCTGGCTAATATCCCTGTGTCCTGGCTAAAATCCCTGTGTCCTGGCTACAATCCCTGTGTCCTGGCTAATATCCCTGTGTCCTGGCTAAAATCCCTGTGTCCTGGCTACAATCCCTGTGTCCTGGCTACAATCCCTGTGTCCTGGCTAATATCCCTGTGTCCTGGCTAATATCCCTGTGTTCTGGCTCCCTGTCCCTGTGTTCTGGCTGCTGCATTTCCCACCCTAGGCTTATACGCGGGTCAATAAGTTTTCCCATATTTTTTAGGCAAAAGTAGGGGGTTGGCTTATACACGGGTCGACTTATACACGAGTATATATGGTAAGTAGGGCTGTGGCGGGCAAGGGTTGCAGGGGACACCCAATCAGGGTTGAGATAATTGCGAAGACATCTTCCCAAAATATTCGGGTGAGTGGGCAGTCGCACCATATATGTAAATGTGTGCCTCTGTCTGGGCAGCCTCGGAAGCAAACCGGGGGATAGTTTGTGTGGAATTTTGCTATTCGAGCCGGTACTAGGTACCATCTAAACAGCACCTTATAGTTTTTGAGAGGCTGATTTAGTGGCCAGCCAGATCTCTTTCCATTCATTTGCGTCTAGGCTGACATCTAGGTCTGCTTCCCATTTCTTTACATATGGGAGGGAAGAATGTGCAGGGGGGTTTAGGAGTAGCAAATATAGCTGAGAGATCAACCCGCGCATATGCGGATCTCGGTAGCAAGCGTGTTCAAAAAGTGTTTTTTGGGGTAGTGCAGAATTCACTCATAAACATGGAGTAAAAAAGTGTTTGAGTTGTATATAATGAAATAATTCAGCAGATGTAAGGCCATGGGTGTCTGAGAAGGGGATATGTCTATCAGGGGTGGTGAAGGAATATGCCCGGATGAGGCCAACTGAGCGCCAATTATGGAAGGAAGATGGGGATGACTAAGCTGGGTAAAATGAGGGATTGTGACAGAAGGATAAAAGGGGATTATGCAAAGATTGTAACTTATATTTAAATTTAAGCATGTCGTAGAGGCAGAGTGAGTGTTTGGTGACCGGGTTGCGTATAGATTTGCGATCTGTAGGTTGTAGCCAGAGCAGGTTGGCTATTGAGAGTGGGTCACAGTCAACTGATTCTAAGGAAACCCACAGGGGTGTTACCTTGGTGGCATGGAACTTGGTGAAGATAGTGAGTTTGGCTGCTTGGTAGTACTTAGTGAATGAGGGGAGGCCTAGACCTGCTTGAGGTTTCGTGTTGAATAGCACGACTTTGGCAATTCTTGGTTTGGTTTTACCCCATACAAAGTTAAGGAACCTGCGTTGCAGGATGCAAAGGAAATATGTAGGAATGTGTATGGGGAGTACTCTAAGAAGGTATAATATTTTTGGCAGCACGACCATTTTCACCGCTGTGATACGGCCTAGCCAGGCTAGAGGAAGGGAGGCCCAGGATGTCATGAGTTTGGTTAGATGGAGAAGCATGGGGGGATAGTTGACTGTGAAAAGTTTGGTTGGGTCAGAAGATAGCTTAATTCCTAAGTAGGATAGGGTATGTGAGGCCCATTTAAAGTTTTTGTTTGCATAGGGGAGGGTAAAGAGATATTTAGGAATTTTGATTTGTGAGTATTGACCACCAGCCCGGAAAGTTTGGCGAATGCAATTAAATTGGCCATGAGGTTAGGGGCAGAATTAAGGGGGAATGTAAGGAATAAAAGAACATCGTCTGCAAACAAACAAAGTTTGTGTGTATGGCCACCAACCACCAATCCTTTAATGTTTGGGTTATCGCGTATTTTCCGGGCTAGTGGCACAATTGTGAGGGTGAATAAGAGGGGGGAGAGGGGACAACCTTGTCAGGTCCCTCTTTTGATGGGGAAGGGGTCTGATGAGTGACCAGCGTATGAGACATGCGCTGTAGGATTTGAGTAAAGGGAGAGGGTCCATTTTAAGAAATGGGGGCCGAAGCCCCATTTTTGCAAGATAGAATGAAGGTACAGGTGCTTCTTGTGCAATACTTTTCTGTGCCAACCTTGTTGGGGGTTGATACCAATATTCCAGTGCTGCAAAATAAAGTGCAAAAAATCTATGTGCAATGTGTCAGATAACTGCAATAAATTATAATAAATAGTCTTGTGTCTGCAGTACTAGCAGTATGTTTCAATAGAGTAATGTCTCATACTGCCAGTACTGGACCCCACCTCACCAATCATCTTTCATCTTGTGTTCTCTTTGAAAAAAAAGAAACCAAATGTACTATTTTGATAATATTTATACATACAGTATAGACACATAGCCAACACTTTTTGGCTGTAAGTCCCATTTTCCTAAAATACTTTTTTAGTATAAGCTGTATACCATCATTCGAGGGATGTGCCTGTTTGATCATCACTATTCTGAGGGGACAGCACATTTACACTGTTATACAAGCTGTACACTCACTACTTTACATTGTAGCAAAGTGCCATTTCTTCAGTGTTGTCGCATGAAAAGATAGAATAAAATATTCACAAAAATATGAAACACTGTATGTCCTTGAAAGACTGGTTCCTGAATAGGAGTGTGTGTGTTCAATTTAATCAGCTAATGAACTTGCTCTAATGAGGAAAGATGCAGTATCTGCATCCCTTTAGAAGCAATGAAAGCTTACTAACTTGCTCTCTCTTTGTGGAGCGTGTGGATTTTTGATGTTTTGATTTTTTTGCAATAAATTTAATGTATCTTATTAGAATCAGTGTGCGGTCATCCTCTTTCCATTTCTGATAAACGAAATATTAAGGACATGCTGCTAATGAAAAAACTACTGTGAATGTACTGTTAGTTGACATTTATTTTTTCAATTTGTCCTTCATTATGGCTTTTAAACTCTACAAACATCTATAGTTTTTTGAGGTGAAAAAAAGAAACCAAAGCTGCACAATAGCACTTCACGGGATAAGTCAGCCATGGATGTGAATGCACAGAAGCTGAGTATTACTTTGGAAATCCAAAACACTGTGTTATTTTCCTGTGTGTAAAAGCCTAGGGCTTTGTGTCTGAGAGCACTCAGGGATGCCTTTGATGCACTCAGTAGTCATACCATTTTTTATAAAGCCACAGAAAAAGGTTGCTGTTTGTTCCTTTTAGGACTTGCAGTTCCAATATTATGCTGCCCGAGTGACCTTGATTCTACTTTTTTCCTATTTATGCTGTGAGTCTCAGCTCTGCTTGTTGAAACATGATTGACCTGTATTTGACATCTTAAGGAAACCTGTGCAGAACATGTGGAGTCTGCCATTGCTGACTGAGATTGCTTAGTGCCTTACTGGGGTTGATTTACTAAAACTGAGAGTGCAAAATCTGGTGCAACTCTGCATGGAAACCAATCAGCTTCCAGTTTTTTCAAAGCTTAAAGTAATTGTAAAGGTAAATTTAAAAAAAAAACTCATCTTTTCGGGTCCCCTGCCCTCTGTCCAGTGCCCCCCTGGGATGCCGCTTCCCAGGGGGGCACTCGTGCATGTTTACACCGGAGCCCTGCTGCTGCGTCCATTGACACAGGTAGCAGGACTTGGCCCCACCCTCTACTCCCTCATCACTGGCTTTGATTGACAGCACTGGGAGCCAATGGCTCATGGTGCCCAAGCAAAGCCAGTAAGACCCAGAAGTGAGAGGAAAGAAAAGCTGTAGACATGCACGGTATGGGATTGAATGTGAGCTCACGGAAGTAAAAGTGGGGGTGGGTGAGGGGGGTCCTGACACCTGAACATTTTTACCTTAAAGCAGTTGTAAACCAAGGAAAAAAAAAACTGCAAGACAAAGGCGAAGGCATAATGTGCTATAATGCATCACATACTAACACATTATGAAATACTCTTTACCGCTGCAAGGCTCCGGCACTGTGAGTGGCCAGAGCTGCGATGACATCACTCGGGTTCACGCAAGAAGCTCTGAAGTTCCGGCACGTTAAGCCGGACCTTCAGAGCGCATGCGCCGCTGATGTCAGTGGCTGCATGCAGGGTGAATATCTCCTAAACCATGCAGGTTCATGAGATATTCTTTTTACCTACAGGTAAGCTTTATTAAGTGAAGTTTACAACTGCTTTAATGCAAGGAATGCATTAAGGTAAAAAAATATTTAGGCTTAGCAACCTCTTTAACTGAACAAGCTAAAGTTAGAAGCTGATTGGCTACCATGCACAGCTGCACCAGATTTTGCACTCTTCAGTTTTAGTAAATCAACCTCGCTGTCCTGTTGATCAAAAGGCTTTCTAAAACACTGAGCTGGAACAATATGCAGATCATCAATTCTGGCTTTCTGAACTGCATTCCTGTTCTGGTTCAGTGACAAAACGTAGCCAGGTAGCCAGGTAGCTAGTATTTTTTAAAAGAAAATCAGCAATGGTAGCCTTCATATTTTCTCAGTACCAGGTGCCCAGTGGCTTGAGATAGTCATCAGAAGACAATTAGAAATGACAATTTTGTCTGAACACCGCAGTGAGCTTTATCCCAGGAAAACGAAAGCAGTTGGCTAGGATCAAATATTTCTGGTTAGCAAAGGTATCTACAGAGACTGTATACACCCTGCAGACATCGTACCACTATTGGAAACCTTTAAGCTCTTTAAACACTTCACCCATTCAGTACCCAATGCACCGTGTCCACTTTATGTGGTAGATTTCAGATATAAAGTGGTTGTAACGAATTAAGGTAAAAATTGTTTACATAGCAATATCACCCCCTACACTTACTAAAACTTACCTGAGCCCTCACTCAATCCAGAGCTGTGCCTGTCTGTAGTAACCTTGTCTTCTTTCCCCACTCTCACAGGCTTTGCTGAGGTAACAGGAGCCAATGGTTGTCAGTCAAATCCTGTGACACGGGGGCAGCGCCGCTCTATGTGTGTCTGTGGAGGCTGCTTGGTAAGGGGGCACTCACAAGGGAGGAGAAGCCAGGAGCACCTGCAGGGGACCCAAGAAGAGAAGGGTTGAGGCAATTTTATGCAATTTCATTACACAGGGCAGGTAAAAAATAAATAAATAAGACGTTACAATAATTTTAAGTATATTAAATCTATACATTCCCTTTATTAAAAGAAAAAGGACTTCTAGTAAAAAACAAAAATACGTAATAAAAATGTTTATTATAAAAAAAGATATATATACAGTATATATATATATATAAATATATAGTATCCAGGTAAGGGTGAACAGCACACAGTCCTCTTACCGGTGCATGCAATCAAGTCCTACCCAAGGGCCATATATAAAGCAAACAGTCCAGGATTGCTGCACACAAAATTTAATGAAAAGTAGAAAAAATATACACAAACATGTATCAGATAGTTCCCAATAAACTGACAATTTCGAGCTAATACACAATTCATGCCCTTCTTCAGGTAGGAACAGTCTCCTGACTCCGCAACTGTTCCTACCTGAAGAAGGGAGTAAACTGTGTATTAGCCCAAAACTGTTGGTTTATTGGGAACTATCTGATACATGTCTGTATATATTTTTTCTACTTTTCATTAAATTTCATGTGCAGCAATCCTGGACTGTTTGCTTTATATATATATATATATATATATATATACAGTGTCTCACAAAACTGAGTACACCCCTCACAGTTTTGTAAATATTTTATTATAGCTTTTCATGCGACAACACTGAAGAAATGACACTTTGTTACAATGTAAAGCAGTGAGTGTACAGCTTGTATAACAGTGTAAATTTGCTGTCCCCTCAAAATAACTCAACACACAGCCATTAATGTCTAAACCGTTGGCAAAAAAAGTGAGTACACCCCTAAGCGAAATGTCCAAATTGGGCTAAAGGGTCAATATTTTGTGTGGCCACCATTCTTTTCCAGCACTGCCTTAACCCTCTTGGGCATGGAGTTCACCAGAGCTTCACAGGTTGCCACTGGAGTCCTCTTCCACTCCTCCATGATGACATCACGGAACTTGTGGATGTTAGAGACCTTGCGCTCTTCCACCTTCCATTTGAGGATGCCCCACAGATGCTCAATAGGGTTTAGGTCTGGAGACATGCTTGGCCAGCCTATCACCTTTATCCTCAGTTTCTTTAGCAAGGCAGTGGTCATATTGGAGGTGTGTTTGGGGTCATTATCATGTTGGAATAAAGTGTCATTTTTTCAGTGTTGTCACATCAAAAAATATACTAAAATATTTACAAAAATGTGAGGGGTGTACTCACTTTTGTGAGACACTGTATATATATATATATATATATATATATATATATAGGCTTTCTTTATTTTTGTTTCTGATGAACTAGAAACACTGTTTTGTGGTTAGCGCTAGGGATGTATTCAGATTCCCTTAAGTGGGTTTCTCCATCAGTGTGTGTGCATTCTGGCAGTATACTCCATCTCCAAGCCCCAAGTGATAGTAGAACTTTCCTCATTGCTCCTGATCTTTGCTTTGTTGCAGAAAATACCTTCAATTATTTAACAATACATTATCAGGAAAGCAGAGAATGCCTTTGCATGAATGAATAATTTTGCTTCATAGTGACATCCATACATCTTGATACACGTACTACACATGCAAAATACTCTCCAGAGGTTAAATGTATGCCTGCTTGTTTATTCCTAACGATACAGTATATTATTTTTCAAATGTGGTATAAGCACTAGCAATTCAATACACATTTAGAGTTAAAAAGCTGTGTTAATCTGAAAATAAAACATAAAATTGAGAACAATGACATTAACTGCCAGCTATTTAGATTTTTCATTCTTTAATAGAATCTTTTTGACACATTTATTTACAGATACAGTCATTACCTAATCACTCTGCAACTAATGTAGTAGTTTAGATCGGACTATAGACATTGGATGGGGTTTACTAAAAGCAAATAAACAGTGCACTTTGCAGCTGCAGTTGCACTCATTTTCCCCAGAGCTTAGTGAATTTGGTAAAGCTCTCCTGATTTCCATCATCCAATTATGTGCAAGTAAAAAATGTTTTGCACCTTATTGGGTACTCTTTACAAAGTGAAGCTTTACCACATTTATGTTTACATAAACAGGAAGATGGGTGCATCTGCACTTGCACAGTGCACAATTGAATTACCTTTACTAAATCCACCCCAGTGTTTCCATATATAGATGTTTCCAACAGTAGTTGGTAACTAGCAAACCCATCCCAACTACTCATGAAGGGATGGGGAAGCAAGGGTGTTCAAACAGATTTGAAGCTAGTGGCCCATGCTCCCTCTTTCCTGAACATACATATTTATGAGACACCTTTATGAGGCTATTAGACATCAAATCAACATTCATGTTCTTAATAAACAGCAGATATGTTTTAAATAAAGCCCTCACTGACCTTTTAGCTGCAGGCACTGTGGCACAATTCATCACTAAAGTTTAGAGCAGAAGCATTGATGTTGCTCATGTCCTTTTCAGCTCCCCTTTACCTCTACCAGCAGTAACTCAGAAGCCTTCCAAACTTTTAGTCTTCATGCACATGAGTGCCTGGGGTTCTACAATGTAAAATCAGGGCATATTTCCCCACCCAAGAGCCACAGGTGCTGCCTGCAGCCATCCATAGAAATCAGGTTCTGAACCTGGGCCAGTTCTTAAACATGCACATGCATATGAACACACAACCATGGACACACACTTTAGGCGTGTAAGTCCATAGACGTGCATTTTTATTCAAGTACCAGTGCATATCTGTGTATAGTCATTGATTTATATGGGCAACTGTATGCAGCACACATGGCTCCCAGGCACTTGTGCACCTGAATTTCACATTGGGGTTGATTTACTAAAGCTGAAGAGTGCAAAATCTGATGCATAGCAATCAGCTTACATGTTTTATTGTCAACGCTTAAAGTAAAACTAAAGGCAACACTTTTTGTTTTAGTTTTGGATAGAGTGGAGAGGAATAAGAACACTTGTCAGTTTTTATTGCTGTTCGCACCCCTGTTAAGGAGATTCACCCTCTTTATTTGTCCTGTTTACCTTGGGGTCACTAGTTCTGGTGACCTGGGGGTCCTCAAGGAATTCCCTTAATTTGCAGGAATTTCCTCTCATTGCCTGTTTGGCTTTGGGACAGGACGTGAAGAAAAATCTCCACAACGGGACAAGGATGGGGAAAAAATAATTTGACAGGGATTATAAACCTCTCTTGCGCTATCCAAAATGAACAAGCTGATTGGCTACCATGCACAGCTGCAACAGAGTTTGCGCTCTTCAGTTTTAGTAAATGAACGCCCATGCACGGATCCAGGCACTTGTGTGCATGAAGCTTTAATTTCAGATCAGGTGTTCAGGGTGAGCTGAGGGAAGAATTTAAACCACTTTAGTGCCACTATTGGCAATTTTAAGGATCCATTTGTCCACAGCACCTGCAGTTACAGAGATCAATGTGGGCTTGTTTTAAAACACATTTTCTGCTTATTAGGGGTTTGTAAATATTTAACGGTTGATTGCTTAGTCTTACACTTTCACTTTACTTTTAGTCCTAGTGTATTTTGCTGCACGCATGATATTCTCACAGCTTGCTTAAACTTCTAGCTCAGCACTGTGTGAGTTACAAGCTGTGTAAAGCAAAATACAGGGGGTTATTTCATTTTTTTAGCACCAACAGTGATATATGACATGGTTTATGCAATGCCTTTTACCATAGCTGAATATAAAAAAAAGAAGTGCAAAATTTCTTACAAAAAACTACCCCAGGTGACTAAAACTCCAAATACATGATGCAAAGACTTAACAGCACCAAATGGAGAACTCTGATTCTGGTCAGTAGGGGGGTTTTCCAGACACATGTAATGCCTGTGCAGTTGTCTGTGCTGTTTCTCATAGTATTACCTATTTTTTGTAGTCATTTACCTGCAAATCTAATCTGCTAGTGACCTCTGTGACATCTGTGGACCAGATCACCACCTGGGAGCTTGACTGCTGCCATAAAAATGGAAACAATTTGCACACTTTAAATTTGGCACAGTGTACCCAGTTAACCATCTGTTGTTGTCATTCATCAACAGCCTATATTTGGCACTGCCAACAATTAAAGCAGTTTGTCATTTATCACCTTGCATGTAAGAAAAATTTAATTCACAGAATTAAAGAAATCAGATACAGTTTAATTTCAGGATTCTCTTTGTATACCTGAAATGAAGCAATGTGAAATGGTAAAACGAGGTATAAAAAGGAAGCAAGCTAGTATACATAACTGGCTGCCTGATGTTTCATTTGTCAGCTTGCCTCTGAGTTAATAACTTCAGTAGCCTCCCATGAGTCCAGTTTCCATAAAGCACAGTAGCATCTAGAGAGTTTGCTTGCTGCTAGCCTCCTAACCCCAAGGATCACAGTGATAACTCTGCTGGTACATGATGAGAACTTGTTTGTTTGTACAGGGAAGCCCTAGTGACTGGTGTTCCCTGAACGATCTAAGTGGTAGAACTGCAGGGAAGATCACTGAGAAAATGTGCTGTTTTCTTTTATTGTCAAGCTGCATTTAATGAGCATCCTACTTAAATTACCAAAGGAATCTTTTTAGTGGTTTAAGGACTTGTTTGCACTAGAAGAGAAACACACCGTATGTAGACCCATGGTGCCACATCTCAAATAACTTGGAAAATGGGAAAACTCCCTCTAGAGGTGGGACTTTTTAGGCACAGAATATATTCAACAATATTAGAAATCTACAAAAAATTTTTTATTGCAAGACAAGATAAAATCAATAGCCACATTAAAATATTTCACAAGGGTAGAAATAACAACAAGTGAAATTACAGCATGATCAAAAACACCTAATGCATTTCGGATTGGTTCCTTCTTCAGAGGTGTATCAGAGATAAAAGGACTGTATCACTTGAATAATAATCTGAAATATCATATCAGAATTGTCATCAGATTAAGTCAAAATAGAACAGTGGTAAATTAATACTATGTACATGAGTAAAGAGGCCCACCTTTTGTATATGCACTACAGGTAAGTCCAATGCAACACAAAAAATATATATATGGACCAAACAAAACAAATAGATAGTGGTCTGAGTAGCAGGAGGATGGGCTCACGCCAAGCATATATTAGTCATCTCACCAGACTAAAAAACACCGCCGTGTGGACAGAAAACAAGGCCAACTCAGTTGTGAACCCAGCGCTTATTGTCCTTGTTTTCTGTCCACACGGCAGTGTTTTGGACCCCCTGTGGGGATTGTCTGGTGAGATGACTGATATATGCTTAGCGTGAGCCCTTCCTCCTGCTACTCAGACCACTATCTATTTTGTTTTGTTTGATCCATATATATATTTTTTGTGTTGCTTTGGATGCAGCGATTTACCTGTAGTGCATATACAAAAGGTGGGCTCGTTGTTATTTCTACCCTTGTGAAATATTTTAATGTGGCTATTGATTTTATCTTGTCTCGCAATAAACATTGTTTTGTATATTTCTAATATTGTTGAATATATTCTGTGCCTAAAAAGTCCCACCTCTAGAGGGAGTTTTCCCATTTCCCTTGTTTGCACTAAAAGCTACAAATGCAGGTAAAATACATGTGCTGATCAAAATCTATTGGCCTTGACAACATGATTGCATTTTTGGGTCTTACCTACCTGTCTACATTTCAGAGGTTCCAATGGGGTCCTCTTTATCAGATAGAGTTTTGGATAGAGCAAGGAAGGATTAGATCCCTTATTAGGTTTTAACTTCTTTCTAGGGTTCAGTTAGCTTGGCCATAAATGGCTCAAAATTTACACAATTCATGGGAATTAGACAAAATTTGAGCCATAGGTGACCCCGATGACAACACTCAGCCCAGCAAACATAGATTAAGAAATCCAAAGAGTCAGATTAAAAAAAGTCAGTCAAACGGTGACTGCAGCCAATCAGATGCAGGCAGTGTTGGGGTATTCTGACAGCTGCAGGTGCCAGCAGTCAGAATACAATAGCTGGTAGTGAGAGATTCATCCATCCATGCTGTTTATAGATGATAGGTGTCTATGGATTTATATTATTCTACCTGCTGGTCTGCATGAGAGAAATTGTTTCGTATATGGACAGCTTTAGATAGATTTTTCACTCTCTTATTGCCCAGTTGATAGTGGTTTTAACAGACATAAAGTGAAGGAAAAACAGCAACAGCAACACAATCAGAAATAGATCAGACAAGGGTTCTAGTCTTACCCTTCTCTACTAAAAAAGCATTTGTTTCTATCAGTATGCTGTTGGAGTGTCAATCTTATTTCCTGTCTGGTAAAATATTGTTAGCAGGACAGGAAGTGATAGACCTCTGGATACCTGGCAGACATTATAACCCTTCCCCGCTGTATTCAGAACTTAGAAATGGCTGGCCATGCACTTTAACCATAACAAATTTAACAATTTATCACTTATAACATGCTGTACAATGTAAAAAGGTAATTGTAAACCACTCATAGCTAATATCCTTGACATTATGATTCCATTAATATTAAAACCCTGTTAGTAATTAATTGTCTTTGCTTTCATAGAGTGTGCTATTAATACTTCACATCTTTATAGACATTTGCATATTTTATATTTTCTTAGTGTTTACACCAGGAGAACGAGGGCCGAATTGTATATTTTACAAATATTCACAGGCTGAAAAAAAAAAACAGTTTTTATAAATCAATAAATCAAGTATAAACTAATAATTGTGTTTTACTGGGAGCTTTCTTTGCTTAATCAGCATGATATGATTAAGAACAATAGAGATGAAAATTTCAGAAAACAAAACAAAGAAAATAAAATAAACTTGAGTCCATCACAATCCCCCCTTACATCAAAGGTTCCTTGAAACCACCCTTGAGACTACAATCCCGTTGGAAACTACATTCCCCCCTAACACTACCTGAGTTCAAATAAAATAAAAGAAACAAAACAAAAGACTTTAAAAGTAGAGATAACAAGAATTAGTATAGTACGACTAATTCGTTTCTTTCGAGGGTCATTTTGTGTTAATAATCAAATATGAACTAAATAACTAAATATTTTTGACAAAAAAAAAAAGTCGGACACTTATAAACATTTTATATGTTAAGCCGGGAGCAAGAGGACCACATTTGTGATTCTTTTATATTTTATACGTTTACAGATATTTCTACACTTCATAATTATCGTGTGAGATACTTTCGTTTCTGTTAATTAATGATTGTCCCAAAATTATAATTACCTTAGTATTACAGTTCCTATAATCGATACTCACCAAATGTTAATGGAAAAATGT
>BLSH010286597.1:1072532-1085685 GCA_018402905.1 Glandirana rugosa | reverse complement strand
GCACTTGCCCTAGTTTGAAGATGATTTTAGAACAGTTATATGGCTTCTACCGTTAATTAATACTTTTCAGACACAGTTTGAAGATGATCCACATTCACCTCCATTTTTGCATTTTTTAAGTTTTTATTTTTTTTAAAATATTTAAAGTTATTTCCCTGTCCCCATTTTTTTGTAGGGCAAGAGACAGACCCTTACCCCCATTTTACTTCCTTTTGCAGCCCTCTGGGGCTTTCCAGGACTTTCCTACAGCCATTTTTGTGCCTAAAAGTTCGGGTCCCCATTGATTTCAATGGGGTTCGTTGTCCGTGCGATCGTTCGGGTTCCGTCCGGACCCGGACCCGGACTTTGTCCCGAAGTTCGGACGGACCAGCAGAACCCGAACTTCCAGGTGTTCGCTCAACTCTAATTACTTATTGTTCTGTGGACACACACAGCAATTTCCATTCATTCTAATTGAATGGCTACCCAACATTGGGATGAAAAATAGGCTGTTTCCATAGGAATTAAATTAACTTTACAGCAAGAAGATTGAAGCCTGGCTGGGAGACTTCAAGCAGTGTCTGTGCAGCTACCAGCAGGCTACACAATGAAGATCTCTTAAAATTTTTATTTTTGGCTGAAGCTACACTTAAAAAATGTACCTGTTCCGACTTACAAACAAATTCAACTTAAGAACAAACCTACAGTCCCTATCTTGTTTGTTACCCGGGGACCACCTGTACATGATCAGAAAATTGTATGAAAAATATTGCTTTTGAAGCGATCGTACGATGATCTGATCATTAGTACTCAGCTATTGAGAGCCGATCTCAACAGTTCATTCAATATTATCCGTCGGGACAAGCACAAAAATTTTTCTTGAATGATACCAGATTGTATGATATTCGTTTAATCAGCATAGTTTTCATCCTAAAATACAATTCAAATACAATACAATACTTTTCATCACTTCAGAATTCTTGTTCTGTCATGCAAGAATTTTTGTAACTTTAGTAACCTCTTCATTTTTGATATGAGATTAGCATGAAAAAAAAACTGGACCATCATTCATCCAAAAATCTCATCATGTGTACCAGGGTTTAAGGGGGCATTTTCGACCAGAGCAAGCAAAAAAATTAATGGTCAAGGATGGAAAATTTCTGTTAAATCAATGGAAACAAATTAATTTTTAATCATTGAATTTAATCCTGACTGAGAAAACTCTAGTCTTTTGCTCATGTACTTGTCAATGTAATCTGGAAGTACTTTAGAATGTTTGCAAAAATTGAAACATAACATGGTATTTGAAAGAAAATTCCATGAAGGCACCATCGAATGGCCAGACTTGTGATTATTATAGTTTCTCCTTTGAACGTTCAAGCAAAATTCTACAGGTGTAGAGAAAAACATGATCTGAAATTACAGATAGCAACATTATATTTTCTTGGTCGTTCTTAAATTTCAACAGGATCATATGCCCAAAAGAGGGAAAAGTACTTGCAGATCAAAACCTATGCTTGTAAATGGTATTTTACTAGTTGAGTACTGCACTTGTGCGGCTAAAATCTCAGTAGTGAGTGAGACTTTCATGAGAGAAAATAGAGGCTTCCAGTGTTGATTGCTGGCTGTTATGACTGTATGATTGCAATCATTTATTTGTCACTAGAACAAGTATGTAGATCAGCAAAGTTGAAGAAAGCACAGCCATCTTTATCTGACAGTATCTTAAAGTGGTTGTAAAGCCGCCCACAAAAAAAAAACCCTGCAAAGCAAAGGTATAATGAGCTAGTATGCAGTGCATACTAGCTCATTATGAAACACTTACCTAGGAACGGAGCTGTTGCAGTGGTCCCGGCACACCGCTGTGACCGGCGACATCGTTCTTCTGGGTCTGCAGCTCCATCCAATCACAGCGCGGGCTCCAGCGCTGTGATTGGCGGAGCCGTGCTGACGTCACTCCCGCGCATGTGCAGTGGAGCCATCATTTATGGCACGAATACAGAAGAAACAGCACCCTGGGCTACCCCTGGTACCAATTCTTCAGTGCACATGTGCCAATGATGTCGGCACATGCAGATACAGGGGATATCTCCTAAATCGTACAGGTTTAGAAGATATTTCCTGGACCTACAGGTAAGCCTTATTGTAGGCTTACCTGTAGTTTAAAGTGGTTGTCATCACTTGACAACCACTTTAAAGCTGAATTCTAGGTTTGATTTAACTTATTGGTCCATGCTGGTCCAAACAAACTATTTCCTTTGCTACTATTTGCACCTGCAGTCAGTATAAATTGTATGTAGCACAGCTATATACAGTATACAGTGCTGTGTTCCTGCAGATATATGGGGACTTCTCTGCTCATACCAAGACCAAAAATGATGCAGAATAAGAGGTACTCAGGAGATTAGGTGACATTACAATATTTACCTCAACCTCTTCCTCAGGGAAGCCTTCATAAGAATACAAAGCGTCATGTGAATGGCTGAGCATTGCTCTGCTAGATTTAATTTTGTTCCAGGAGCAGGAAGGGATGTTCCTGTACCACTGGTAGAACACAGTGCTGTATACCCAATGCAGCTAATGCTACATCACTGCACTGTCAACGTGTGCATGTATTATTGAAGAAAAATAGCTTGTTTGGATCAGCTTGGTCCATACAAAATATTTAAAGTTAAATCAAACCTGAAGTTACGCTTTAAAGTTTGGATATTAGAGGATTAGCATTATAGCCAGGCAACTACTACTTTTAGAAGGAGTCATCATCAGTCTTCACATTTCAACAATGACAAATTTATTTTAAGGCAAATATGTGTTCCAATCAGTATTGAGAAGCTGAAGGATATACCTGCTATGGAAAAGTATGCGACTAAAGCTGGCCATAGATGAGTCAATTCAACCAGTGGGTTGAACTAAAAACTGGCCCAATCCCCCCATCAATACATTCAAGTTGGATGAAGTACTCCTCCCTGCTGGGTCGTTGTATGCGGACAGCCAGAAGCTTCCTCACTGTCAGAATACACTGATCAGCACTGATCAAGCAGAAATTTTCCAACAGGGTGGTTGAACAGCGGTTGATCAGTAGATCAACTTCTGTTCAATCACAGTGGCCATACATTGATCAAAACTCAGTTGGTTCCTATTAACCCAGTCAAATTTTGATCCATGTATGGCCAGCATTACTCTATTACTCTATGAGATAGCTCTGGGCCGATCAGCAATATCACACAGGAATTCCATAGGTCTCTGTAAGCTACAACTCCAGGCTTTCCTTTTGCTCCTGGAAGCTGAATGGAGCAGTGGGGAAGCAAAAAGAAGCAATGTATATGCATCTTTGGATGGTTGCCTGATCCAGTTGCTTTATTCTGGAAAGATTTTATGCCTTAAAGAATTTTTTATTTTATAACAATATTTAAATTTAGTTATATATGCAAGAATTTAAATGAAGCACATGTTTTATATATGTATAACCAGGGCCAGATGTATCTTTATGCTCAACAGGCTTGTGCGGATGAGTGACTGTGATAAAGAGGTGATTTTTAACTATACAGTTATCAGTCACAAATTGTTTTTTTCTTACTATCAATAGAAATTCAGACATTTCACATAAGGTTATTTTTACCATAGCACCATATTCTAAGCCACGTTAGGACCACAAAAACACAGAGATGTTCTGTGTAAAGTGCAAAACCCTTTTTTGTGATGCAGTGAATTGTGGTAAGGCCACATTTACACAATGAGCAGCATGTTGATGCATGGTCATTTTGAATGCCACCCCAGCAGCTGCAGCTACACTTGCTTCAGCTTCAACATACATTAAGGGCTAGTTTACACTTGCTTCAGAACAAGGCTTCAGACATGCTTTGAGAGCGCTAGTCAAAGCCCCTGTCACTAAATAAAATGGTTAGCCTACAGTCCTGTTTACACTTGCTTTTGCTTTGCTTTGGCTTTGCTTCAAAAATTATACCCAATGTCGCTTTAGTTGTTCTTCAAAGCGTCTTCAAAGCCTCTATAGAAGTCTATGGCAAAGCTCGCATGAAGCCCCACTGAAGCCCCACCGAAGCCTCATCAAAGCCCCACTGAAGCACCAAGAAAAAGCAAACAGGACTGTAAGCTAACCATTTTATTTAGTGACAGGAGCTTTCACTGGCATTCAGAGAGCTTTAACAAAATGTGTCCGAAGCCTTGTTTTGAAGCACGTGTAACCTAGCCCTTAGTGTACTATTATGTGTTGTGCTATGCTGCATCAGAAAAAAATGGTGGCCATCCATTTTTAGGTCCATTTTGTGCATTTGCAGCCCATTAAAACTGAATGGACTGCCATAATGCAACACACACTAACACATGACACAACACGTGTTTACAGAATACACAAAAAGGGCACAGTGTGAGTGGGTCAAAAAAGAGATGATCTTAGCAATGGGTTGTTGATGCCAAAGAGTGTTAGCCTACAAACGTCACTTTATTCGAAAAACTGGAACTGTCCATGGCTATAAGAAAATACTCTTCTTGAGGAAACTTTCATGGCAATTTAGTAGCAGCACAAAGATCAGCTAAATTATGCAAAGTACAGAAGCTCAAAGCAGTGAATAAGCTCAGTTCATGTTGAAACTCAGCTAATGTTATTTTTGTAAATTAAAAAAATGCTCACTGTGGGTTGCTGCTACTATTTACATTGCATCTTATTGAATAAGCCCATCTTTATAAATCCGAAAGGGAATAGGCAGCCGACATCTCAATTAGCCAGTGACAGTATACCACTTTTTGTAGATTGTTTTTCGAGTTCTTAACCAAAAACGAATAGTGTTTTGTCAATGCAGCAGTAGAAAACACAGTGTAGTTTGTAGACTGCTGATTGTTGGGAAAATATACATGGAAACATAAATATTGTCATTCCTGAAAGTCTGTCCTCAAAGGAAAGTGATTTCTTGGGGGATTCACGTTACTAATCTCACAACGCTTCAGAAAAGAGATGTCAGAGCATGCAGTTTCTACCTCGTTAAATGTTAACGTTTCACATTCTCTCGTTTTTTTGGCTACCAACACAGCATTACTTTTAATGATTTCTCACAAGCTGTCACAGTTAAACGGCTTGACATTAAAAGCAGGAGAGAGACAGTGAGCTAGAGAGAGGAAATTGGACATCTAAAGAGACATTAATCACCAGAAATGTATGTTTTTTCCCCAAAAATTAAATACGTAGAGTATGAAGTTCGATTTGCTTAAAGCTGAACTCCAGGAATTCAGCCACTTTATAAAATGTGCTGGATTACTATGAGTTAAGCACTGTATACTAGCATATTATGATAGACTTACCTGTAAAGTGGATCCATCCAGCAGCGTGCTGCCAACTCTGCCAGGGCTTCCATTTTCACTGGGTCTTCCTTCCGGGTTTGCGCACTCGGGATGTTTGAACAGAGAGAGCGCGATTATGTCAGTTCTGCACATGCGTATGGGTGTCACAATCATGGCACAGCACTCCGAGTGTGCCTTCCATTCAGTGGCATCTCCAGCTTTCATATTTAGGGTGGGCACATGGGGGGGACAGGGCCAAAGTAAGGGGGCCAACTAAAAAACCTAATAATTGAATGAAAAAAGTGATCAATGTATGGGCTGCCTAAGTGATAAGGCCGTCCATAGACAGTTTAAATTGGTAAGTTGATTGATCGACTTGGGTACAACCAGCCTGCTGCAGACTCTAATGATTATCGCTAGTGGTCACTAAAGCCACTAGTGATAGTCACTGTTTATTGGGAGAATACAATGGCTGTGAGGGAGGGATTCCTCTGTCAGCACTGACTGTGTTGATTGGAGAATCATGTGAATTTCTTTTCTGCAATCTGTGGTTGCAGGAAAGAAATTTGTATCATCTATGGCCTGCTTGACTAGGACAGAAAGTATGTAATGGTCTTGGAAGAACAGGAGGGAGGAGGGAGACAGAGGGGGGAGAGAAGTCACAGTTCATTCATCACAATGCACTGCACACTCACCCACAGGTCGAGGCTGCAAGCAGGCATCATGGACACAGTCATGAATCTGCAGCTGAGGATTTTCATATTTCCCTCCTGCCCACATGTCCTCTCTGTTTCAGGCACAGCCACATGGATAGAAGAGTGGGCAGGACGGATATACACAGGAGGAACAGGTGAGGGAGGAGGAGCTGTATTCCCCTCTGATCTCCCGGTCTGTGAGGGGAGTGAGGGGGCTGGTGTGATCGCTGGGCTGTGTAAGAGTGTCACAGACACTCGGCTCTGCTGCAATCAACAGACACCAGGATCACAATTTACAGGCTGATTTTTCTCCTGTCCTACGGATGGGAGAAATCAGACTGTCTGTCACTGAGATCATGGGAGGCCTTCCCCCCTACAGTGGTGGAACTCGCTCTGAGCTCTCCTCCCTCCCAATGAGGATGCAGCCAGGGAGAGGGACTGCGAGGGAGCAGATCAGGTGGCCGTGTGGCCGTGCGAGTGTCCATTGCATCATGCAAAGTGGCAGCAAGGAGAGGGAGGGTGGAGAAATCCCTCCCCCCGCAGGAGTTACAGGGGACGCTGTCCTTCAGGGGAGCCTGTGTTATTCTGGCAGTGGCCAACATGTGGAGTCGTGGGGCACCTGCTACAACAAAAGGCATTTTGATTGGGATGGCACATGAGGGGGCACAGCATAATGTTGAGGGAGGGGCTCAGGGCCCCCTCTGGCTCCACCCTAGTGACGCCTCTGTTTCCAGTCAGAGCACAGTGCACATGCGCTGGTGGTGTCACTGGCTGCTACAACTGTGAATACCCTTGAATATTTAAGAGATATTCATTGTAACTACAGGTAAGCCTTATTATAGGCTTACTTGTAGGTACATATAGAAAAGCAGACTTTACTACCATTTTAAAGTGTGATCCTTATATATTTTAATAGGAAGCATTCTATAAAGTTTATCTTGCGGGCTGCCAAGTTGCCTTTGATGAAGGTTATGAATAAATTCCCAGCAGTTATGCTGGTTTCTTGTGTAGATGGAAGCGAGTATGAGCCACTATGGAATGCACTGTACTGAAATGTTGTTAATTTCTTGTTGGCTTCATTTCCTGCTTTAGTGCAAAAGCTTTGTGGAGCATGTTTTTTTTTTCATTTGCCCCCAAAACAATGAGCAGACACTGCAGAAAGCTATTAATTGTTCATGTTTTATTCATAGTTATGACAAACATTTGGAAGTTAGAAAAACTTTCTATTTCTGTACCAGAAGTCTGAAATGCTAGAAATGTTGTGCTTTGTTAACAGAATTCTGTAATTAGGAATAGCATTCAGAACAATTGTTCCAAATGTGCGCTAAATGTACAGTCACTATTGGGCTCAGTAGTCACTGTCAGGACTTTTGTGGTTTGGATTCATAATTATTTTTAGAATCTTATTAGCAAGTATTCCTACAAATTATTTTTATGAACTATTAACACTGGCCATTGGGTAAATGTAGTGTAGCACTACCCTGCAGGAACCATGGGTTGATTTGAGTCCTCTGCTGCTATTGTTGTAGCCCTGTTTAAGGCCTCAACCTCACCAACACCTCCAGTATATCTATCTTTACCCTTTAATAAGCACACAATAATGGAAATCTATGGAAAATAGTAGGATGTATTGGCAAGTTAAGGTTGTTGTGACCCTCAGCAGCATATACTGTGCTCTCCTCATAAGATTAGCTACAGCAAGTTTTACCAATAGGTAACAAACTGTGCAAGGGCTAGATCACTTGGCAGCTCTCATGATGATGGATCAAGCTTAGGCTTGAGGTAATGGATTTAATGTCAAATACAAATGTTCTCTCAGGATACATTTATCTGCATACAGGTATTAGTTTTCTGTTGGCTAAGTTGGGACCCTTAAAGATATTGGTGCACATGAATGACATATGTCTATTGTGTGGCTAGTGGCAGTACTGTACTCAGTTTGGTTGAGCTGAAAAGTATAGAGGGATCTGTAATGTACAGTTCAATGATTGGATAAAAGGAGCACAAAATGGCCAAGTTGGGCCTAGTTCAGCAGCAGCAGAACACTAGGACAATGGTTTCTGGTAGTTTTAAACCTCACACTCCTTGCAAGTGACCAATATAAGCTCTGTCAATATTTTAGCTTAACTGTGGGTCTGCAACCCTCTCACTGCTCTCCTTTGGGATCTCCTGCAGTGACTAGCCCAAATAGTGGAGGGGCCCCCCTTTGTTGGACTTTATCTGCCAGGCGGGAAAGATGATGGGTATCGTAGCAGTTTTACACCTCCATTGCTCCTGCAGCGGATCTGGGCAGCAGAGACTTGGGTCTCAGGTTGGCATTCAGACTAGCACCGAAGTAGCCAACAGTACAGGCATCATCAAGCTCAGTCCAGCAGTCTGTGTCAAAATACAGTAGTGCTCAGCACCAGCTCCTTCTTCCCCCAGTGAGTCACAAACAGCACCTGTCACTCTGCAGCAGCTCTCCAGTTGATGGCTCTCTCCAACTCATCTCTCCTCTTCCCAGGCTTTTTGTTTTATGCCTCTTCCTGTATGCTCCTCCTGCAGAAAATGTGTTACATAACAGTAACAAATTATACAATAGCAAGAATATGGAAAACAAGGAGCAAATGTTCGGTAAACAGGTATTTCACCGCTTTATTAATATGCCCCTAAGTGAAAAAAACAACAAGGAGATGAAGACGACCTCTTTGGTTCACTGTGATAATCTAGGAAATTCTAAGGTATAGATTTTGTTGTAAAAATCCCTAAAACTAGTGAGACCATCCATACACTATTTGAATTATTGGAAAATAACAATGGGGCAGATTTACTAAAACTGGATCACTCAGAATATAGTGCAGTTTTGCATGGTAGCCAATCAGCTTCTAACTTCAGATTGTTCAATTAAGCTTTAACAATAAAAACTGGATACTGATTGGTTTCTATGCAGAGCTGCACCCGATTTTGCATGCTCCAGTTTTAGTACCCCCCTCCGATGTGCACATAAGAGAGAAAAAAATGCACAGTTATAATTGTAAATTTGCAACAATTAGCAAAATTCATAGCAGCGGAAATATCCATGCACCATTTCAAAATTTGCCCAATGTGTAAGAAAAAGCAAGAAATGTCTTATTACTTATTAAAGTTGAAAATTAAAGACTAAGAAACCTCCAAAATCTATTTCATTAGTAGGAAGTACAAATTATAGACAGAATTTTGCAGATACACACATCATTTTCACCTATCTGGGTAAAGTTGCTATGAATGTGATATATTATGCCATGCATTTTCATCGAAAAAGTTACATTACAGTTTCATGACTCCAAATTCACTGTATTATGTTCGGTAATAAGACAAGTTCTTAGTAAGAAAGTTATATAATGATTTTGTAGCTGACTGAAATAGATGTTAGTGTTATACACTAGATATTTCTTGACACTTTGATTATACACAACATAAAGCACTGAACAATCTCATTAAAGTAAATGTTCTTAGCTGTACATGTATTTTAATTAGGTGTGTATAATTAATGTGTACTTCCTCCCATTACTTACATGAATAACATTTTAAATGTGGTGTCACCCATCTTTTACTAGGAGTACAGTATAATTACTGTGTCTACTATAGTAATAAATACTACAAATATTTCTTATGTCATATGATGCATATAATATATACTAGGGCAGACAGGAAACTCCCAGAAAACTATGCTGCAAATGTGATCAGCATGTGTATTTAAATAGTCCTGCGGTTTAAGCAGTCATCCTATTTTGAACTCACCGTCTGCCAGGGAAAATATATAATATGTAATCAAGTGCTTAGTGGGTTCTTAACATAGATGTAGAGTAGAGTAAGGGAAATCAGGTAATCTGCCCCACCAACAGTTCCTTGGCATACATTCTGTTATTTATCTTGCTTGTGTGAATATTTTAGTACTGTATTGGGTGAACTAATAAAGAGGTTGGTTTCTTAGGATTTGGGATATCACCACTATTGACCATCTGGTCCATCCATGGACTCTTTTTCTTCTTTTCTCAGGGGACATGTAATAAAATCGATAGCTGTTTATTCTTTTATTTCAAATATGGTTATGTGCCACTGTTAACAAATCATTTAAAAAATCTGTTAAAGAGAGTGCAATGGCCCTCATACAATTTCACACTGGGGGGTCTATGCAGAGAAAGCATTATCCCCACCTCTCGCAAAAGTTCCATTGGAGTATAGGCTCCCATGGTGTGAGAAGTATAATTCTTTATTGAGATTTGTCATAATAAAGATGAAGAGTACTGCACTAATGTTGGAAATGTGTGAATTGAGTACCCCTTTTTTTGTTGAGCAGAAATTGCTGATAATGAATAGGGGGGCACACACTCCAGTATAAAGCAGGTTTCTTGTAGAATAGGAGGACCGCTGTTTGCTCTGCAAAGTCAACTGATAAGAGGTCCATGGAAATGAGCAGGTTAAAGCAAAACTCCAGCCAAAAGTAAAAAGATAAACATAAAGATGAATGGCCCATTAAAAAAAAAACAGCTTTTGCTGCAATATGTACCTTCAATCCAGAGATTCACTCTAAAGTATTTTTAAAGCCTCTAGTTGTTCTCCATCTGAAGGCCAGCATCATTCTAATCACTTCTGAGTCCGGGTCATCTTGGACCTGCCTCAGCCGGTGACTGGATAGTGAAAGGAGAAGCAGCACACTGATTAGCTCATCTCTCTGTCACTCTGTTTTCTCTTCCTATCAGCATGCCTCTTGTGAACACATGAACTAATTAATTCCTCATGCTGCTTCTTCCTCTTAATCACTTGACCACAGGGCACTTAAACCCCCTTCCTAACCAGACCAATTTTCAGCTTTCAGTGCTCTCACATTTTGAATGACAATTAATCACTTAATTAGTCATACAAATTAGATGTCCCCAGCCATATCATATAGTCTGCCAACATCCCAAATTTATAGAGACACAAGGTACTCCCCCAGTACAGATAATGGGACTTTTAAGGCAGTACAAAACATATATAGTAAAATATAACTAATTTATTACAAAAAATTAGTAAAAAACAGACATCAAATGAATCACATACA
This sequence comes from Glandirana rugosa, assembly GCA_018402905.1. Lineage (NCBI taxonomy): Eukaryota > Metazoa > Chordata > Amphibia > Anura > Ranidae > Glandirana > Glandirana rugosa. Next base: position 1,074,657 of record BLSH010286597.1, on the reverse strand, counting down.
GATAATTAAAAACATTGTGGCATTGACTTGTACAATCCAGAATGCGTACATAGGATAATATTGTTCATGTAGAGATGTATCATCTTCATGAGCATATGCCCAACATGTTTCGGGATGAATTACACTTCTTCAGGGGAAGAAAATTATGCCCATCATACAAACTCTGAAAAATATCATAGTATTACAGACTAATATTGTATATACCAAGGTCAGGATGTGAGAGACATAATCATGAGAGGACTACTCTCCACATGCCAAAAAGTAGGGACAGTGCCACACTGACAGGACCACCGCTTAGCAGATAAAAAAGAAAGAAGAAAAGGTTGTAGAAAGCTTCCTTCAAGGGAGACAAGGGCGACCAGGACGAGAGGGTCCTCCCACCTGCAAAGCAGGGGACCAATAGGTGAACCACAAGGACCCCCCACAACAAAGGCGATTAGCCAAAAAATGGGAGGGACCCCTCTGATGGAAAACCAGCAGGATCTGAGAATGTGAGAAAAAAATTTTTTGCACTTAGTATGGCAAAAGACAAAGGCAGCTCTCAAAATAATATTGAAAAAAGGGGTGGGTGCAATCTAAATGGGTAAAAAAGGAGAAAATCAAAACAACAAAACCAAACCCCTCATATGTATAATGGAGTGTGCACAGTAACCTGTGCCCCACTATCAGCCCCCCACATACATAGATACCATGTAGTCATATAGAAAACAATTGTATGTGGACCCAAAAAGGGTCCAATGACATGGACTGAAAACACCATCAGGCTCCCCTCAAGAGCAGCCATATAACGATTGCCCATTGTGAATCCAAAGTATTTACTTTAGGGTTGATACAAGAAAAAGTTCTCCTGGTATGTCAGGGAGACGGCGGCTGCCATGATTGCCGCCGCCTCCCTGTTTTTAAAGGAAAAAAGGGCGCCAAAAGATCACATGGTGCGTGTGCGCCTAGTGATGACGTAATGGCGCCGACGTGTGATGCGTCATGGCGCCAAAAAATTAAGCCATCGTGTCCGCACGTCAGAGGACGCTAACCCACGGCAAAGGAGGAGACCAGGTGCCCGTCTCCCCATTGCCAGGAGACGGAATGCTGTGTAAAGCCACATCGATAGCAGCAAACAACACATAAAGAACACAGGAACCACATGGGATCTCTCCCCTACCCAGTCATGCCGTTAAACATCCAGGGGCCTCAGAACTAGTCCCCTGAAGCCCCTCTGCACGGCGCCATCCTGAAACAAGTCCGGGGGGGCGTCATGCAGAGGGGCCCCACCAGCGCTAGCGGGGAAACATGGATCGGACGATCCAGTTGCCCTGACTTTAACCCGGCCCCCAGCCTTGTAAAAGGCATGGGGGCCTGGGCGCGCCGGGCAGCACACCAGGGTCCCCAACCCCCACCCGAAGGATGGAAGAAAACATAGGAGGGGGAGCAGGGGGAGGAGGGGAAACCCATCGGCCCGGTCCCCACATGGCCCCAAGGAAAAGAATAGAGGAAAGAAGAAGAAAAAAAAGAAAAAAATAGGAAGAAAGAAAGGAAGAGAAAAAAAGTGAGCATGGATGCATGGCTGAGCATGGCTGGATGGGTGAACACAGATGCATGGGTGAGCACATATGCATGGGTGAGCATGCATGCATGGGTGAGCACAGATGGATGGTGGAGCATGGATGCATGGCTGAGCATTGATGCATGGGTGAGCACGGATGAATGGGTGAGCATGGATGCATGGGTGAGCACAGATGGATGGCGGAGCACAGATGCATGGGTGAGCACGGATGCATGGGTGAGCATGGATGCATGGGTAAACATGGATGAGGCTGGATGGGTGAGCAAGGATGAGGCTGCATGGGTGAGCACGATTGGATTGGTGAGCACGGATGCATGGGTGAGCATGGATGGATGGGTGAGCATGGATGCATGGGTGACGGATGCATGGGTGACGGATGATTGAGCATGGATGGGTGAGCACGCATGTATGGGTGACGGATGAGTGAGCACGGATGGGTGAGCAGGGATGCATGGGTGACGGATGGGTGAGCACGGATGCATGGGTAATGGATGGGTGAGCATGGGTGACAGATGGGTGAGCATGGATGCATTGGTGACAGATGTACGTAGGGACGAGTGGGTA
>BLSH010286597.1:1045430-1072042 GCA_018402905.1 Glandirana rugosa | reverse complement strand
ACAGGATGCATGGGTGACGGATGGGTGGGCACAGATGCATGGGTGACAGATGAGTGAGTGAGCACAGATGCATGGGTGATGGAATGGTGAGCACGGATATATGAGCATGGATGAAGCTGCATGGGTGAAGGGAACTGGATGGGTGGATGAGGGGTCCCAGACTGACAAATAGTTCCTCTGCATTCCATCTCTCCCCCCTCTCCTCTCACACTGCACCGATCGGTGCGGAGGGGAGAGACAAGCCAGATATCTGCTGGCTTGTTTACATGTTATTGCACCGTCATTTGACGGCCCGATCACTGTGAGCGGCCATTTACCGTGATTCGTGATGCGTGCCCCAGGGGGCGGGCGGGAGTGTGATTCTGGGAGGAAGTTATAGTACGCCCTCCCAAAACAATGGATCCACCTTGCTGCCGTGTAATTACATTACACGGTCGGCAAGTGGTTAAAGAGGAGGTCCAGCCTGGGTAAAAAAAAATAAAATACTGTAGCTGCTGACTTTTAATATTAGGGCACTTACCTGTCCAGGGAGCCCGCAATGGCGGCACCCCAGACGATCTTCGGACCACATCCCGGGTGCTGCTGCTGCCATTCCTGGTAAGGGAACACGGCAGTGAAACCTTTCGGCTTCACAGCTGGTTCCCTAGTGCACATGCACGAAGCACGCTGCACTTTCTTATTTTCTGGCAGCGGCTCTCCCCTGAAAGGTGACAAATGTGGCACTGGAGGGGGGGGGAGAAACATATAAGTGGAAGTTCCACTTTTGGGTGGAACTCCACTTTAAGCTACAGTCCTGCTGTACGGGGACTGCAAGAGACCAATACGAGGTTAAATTCAGGTTCTTACACTGCTTGCATTGGAAAAATAATTGTAATGATGCACTAATGATTTCAAAGCTGCAATAACTACAGATAGCCTCGAACGGGAACCTTCCACAACAACAGAAGGGAGGGTTCCATGAGGGTCTAGCTACTGGGCGGGGCATGGAGAGCAGAAGTGCAGTCTGAAGCTCTCCGACCCCCGGGAACCTACACAGCTCCTAGCAGCAGTTTAAGCCTACTTTCACCGACTGGAGATGTCTAAACGCCGCTGTGCAGCTGCACAACTAGCCGGCAGCAGGAAGACCACAGGAATGTGAGCATACCTCTCCACACAAAGAGCGGACCCAGGGCGCATGACCAAGATGGCCCCGGGTTGTAAGGAGATAGGATGCAGCGTGCAGAGCTATGGCGGTGAATCCCCGAGGCCGAAGGCCACAGCTCCACGATATCCGGCCCTGGATCCCCAGCATCCGGACATGGTGCATCGGCTGTGGGGTGTGGCTCACACGGGCCAGGATGCAGTTCTCCAGCACTTGGAGAGGGGCCTTCTACATCTGGTCATAGGCTCCCTATGTCATGTCGGGGATCCCCGGTGTTTGGCCGCAGCATATCTGCACCTGGTAGAGGGGCCCCAGCTACAGGGGATGGCCCCTAATGCAGATTGATGACCATTTAGAGGTGGACCAGGACAATGTGAGGTCGGAAAATGGACCCCTGGTTCTCAACCAAGACCGCCCATACATCCAATGCGGACTCCTCAGGGAATGGGCCCACATCACTGTGGCAGTATTCTGACTTTCCTGTTTCTAACCCTGAGGATGGCCAGCCTGCTTCTCAATTTGACACAACAGCTATAGACATAGAGTGGGACATTAGAGAACACATAAGAGCCCTCCCTACTAAAGTAGGCATTCAACAATTAATAGCTGCAGTTGAATTGTCCTGTAAACAAGCTGTTGAAGGCCTGAGAGAGGATACAGTGGCATTGGGCCATAGAATGGAAGTAGTAGAAACAAGTCAAGATGACATTAAGCAAGTAATGGCTGGTATTCAGGACACTTTTAAAAATCCTGAAAAGACTCTGAATTCCTGATCATTCATGGATTATGAAAATAGAGACCACCGACAGAATATTTGTGTATGGGGCTTACCTGAAGCAACTAAGGTGCCCGATTTACTTCCAACTATGCTTTGTGACTCAAGGTCAACCCCCCAGAACACAGACGTTATTTGCAAATTGCACAGATACTCTGTGAAAGAAGCCATTATGAAGGCGGTGCATGGCAAATCTAATATTGATTTTGATGGAGTTAATGTCTCTGTTTTCTGATATATCACGTTGCACTCTTATGCAATGTCGAACTGTCCAACATCTGCTTGAGGCCTTACGCTCAGTGAAAGCCAACTACCGGTGGGGTTACCCCTTTAGCTCTCAGAATGATAAAATGGAAATTCTTCAAACCAAAGATGATTTACAGCATTTTGTGAAGACTCTAGAGCTCCCTCAGATTGATCTCCCAGATTGGAGAATAAATAGTGCCATGCCATCTGCACAACTCGCTGAATGCTGGCAAAAGTTTTGAACAGATCTAGGAGCAAAAATGAATCCAATAAGCAAGGACAAAGCTCAATTACCGTTAGATCTATTTGAACGTTTACTGGGCTTAAATTGAGGGGAGGCCCTATTCCAAAGAAGGAGGATTGGATGAGGAAAATTGATTTATTTTTTTAAATTTTTTTTTCTCTCTTCTGAAATATGGGGGTGCTAGATATGTTATTATTTTTCAAGCCGCAAGAACTGAAAGAATGAAAATTATTGGTGTTTGATTATGGTTACCTGGAGTATATTAGGTGCCCTATATATGATCTTGGTTGATTTTTTCCAAATAGGTGGGTCCCAGAATTGGGGACTGCACAATCTGCATTTTTTCAGATGGGAGGGAGGCTCCGGGTATGGGTGGAATGCTCCTTCCTGGACTCCTCTAACCTTTAGTTGGTGTATCCCACGTAGTGGGATATGCTGTTTTTTATTTTGTGTTACAGGTATGGGTTTTTTTTGTTTATTTCTTTATCTTTTTTTCTTTTCCTTTTCTTATTGTTTTAGGTGTACTTGAAGAGGATCTTTGAGGCCACAATGAGCCTCTGCTTGGAGTAAGGGCTCCATTCTACAAGGAGTGGTGGGGAAAGTATATGAGGTTATTTGCAGAGTTTGGAATTACTCAATGGCAGATGCACTAAACATTGTTTCATATAATGTGAGAGGTCTTAGTTCACCATATAAAAGGGGTAGTTTCTGACATGAACTGGGTCGCCTGGCTGCAGATGTAGTATTCCTACAGGAGATGCACTTTGTGGCAGGATATATCCCACGTATGCCTCTATATCTTTATAATCAGTGGTTTCATGCATCATCCCCTATCTCGAATGCAATAGCATTTCAAAGGTTGTTCCCCCATCTCTCATGTTTCTGCAAGCCAAAAAAAAAAAAAAACTACAGATAGCCTTGAACTTTCCAAACTGTATCTAACTTTGATTTACATGATCATGTTCAGTTCTTCCTACTGTAGAGTGCCTAAACCTACAAGAATGTGGACATTTCAGTAAACCAGATTAACCAATCAAAGCTAAGTATACTTTACTGAAGTTAATAATAAAATTCAAATTGATTGCAGTGGTTACTTCACTTTGCTCATATTTATTGTCTTTGCAGTGCGTTATTAAATAGACAAAGATATTTCAGTATCATTTTTACATTAGTTGAAATTAATGATATAAGAAATGTTACACTCATAATGATTGTAGGGGATGTAAGTTCACACTTTGACCTCAGAGCACAGGAAACAGTATAGCTGGTAAGAGGGCAGATGAAGACATAAAGCACTGTGAAGTCATCTTTGCTGATATAGCCTTATTGAAGGCTTACTTTTGGAGGTCATCAGCACATTTACTTGACAATCTTTAATTTATCTCTGTCGCCGTTTGGCATCCTGCCTACTATCAGAATTGTAGCTTGTGTATATAATAGTGAGAACAGTTATATAAAAGAAATCAAGGACAGGAAACTGTAGGTGTCTTTCAAAGAAGCCAATAAAATTCTAGCTGCCATTTGTCTAGAGCAGGTTAGAATATTAAAGCTAACCTCTAAAATGCTTGTTAGATTCAACTTCAGATTCAGCTCTCTTCTAGCTAAGTAACATTACTGCTTATATATTTTTTCGTTTGTGTTTTAAAATGTATTTTTTCTTTTGAAATATAGCATATGCCTCATAAAAGGTCCACTGATATGATTTGGACAAGCTAAACCAGCCCTAACTGTGTGGGCATGCACAATGAAAATAGATGCCTTTTTAATTCTCTCTCAACTAACAAAGGGTTATCCTGGCCAGAGCACATGCTATAAAATCAATAATTCTATTTTCTTACAATTTTCATAGTATACATTGTCCTAAAACAGTTTGGATGGTTATCATCACTTTAAATCCCGCCAGGGTTAAAGGGGCATAGTCATTAACATATAAATAGCCAGGATATTATTCTAAAGGCTATAGTCCACAAATCCCCTGGGTATGGGACAAAACTGCTAATGGCTTTGGTTGCTCAATAAAATACACTTCTCGTTTTTATTTTTTTATTTTACAAGTGTTATAATCACATCACAAGGCTTCTCTCAATGAAATCAACATGAAGGGCATAAATAGATGAACAATTCTTTCCAAATATCACATAAGCAGTGCAGACAGTGTGCATTCATAACACTTTTCAGTCTAGTACGAAGGTGCTTGTTGTCCAACTGTGGCAGGCAAATTTCACCTAAAGGCATTTTCACATCATGGAACATTGTTACAAGTGTACATCTCTGCCTAGATCTAAACAAACTGGAAGAGTTGGAAATTATATTGATATAAGCCACCTAAATGCCACAACTGTGAAGGGTGGCATGTGGAATTTGGTAAATATTCACTTATTTACCAATAGATGAAAGAATAAGAATGGGAAGAGATGAGTGGCCAGTATGTAACTGATTGTTGTTCATTTGATGTCTTCTTGATTCCTGTGTATGTGATTTGTAGAGAGAAAAACTTTTATAAGGTTTACCGATCTAGACTTCTGCTCCTTTCCAGATAATTTTTTGGGCTGGGAAAAATTGTCAGTAAGTTTATTAAACAGTAATATAGCAAAGACTGTAGAGCACTGCATTCATAAGACCTCTATCAGCACTTGCAGTCAGTAAATTTGAAATGTTAATAAATTACAGAAATAATATGACTGAATGGCATGTAGAGTCTACCTAGACAGCTGTCACTATCTTGCCTGAATGCTGGCATCATTTCATCAATTTGTCCATCTTTAGAGAAACAATTCACCGGTGCAAGCCAGTGCAATCATGGCAGAAGTTTGACATATGAGCAGACTTAGCAGAGTAGTCTGTATTAGTGGTTTAGAAGACTTATCCTAAAGTATATCTCCATCTTCGGACCAGTGCTACATGTTCCCATTCACACATCATAACTTTAAAAAATATATATATTTAAGCATTGCTGCTTACTTTTTTATTTCCTGAGATATTCTGTAATAATCTTACTTACACTTCCCAGTCTATGAAATGTTAAGGCAAGGGGCTGCGGAAATATATTTACTATAATTAACCATGTCTGTACTGTGCTGCAGAGCTACACAATCAATTGTAAACTAGATGTGCACAACCTCTGTTTTAAGGGTTAAAGATAGGAAGACCTGAGTAGTACATTATAGGGTTGATCTACTAAAGCTAAAAGACTGTGCACTTTGCAAGTGCAGTAGCACTCCACAGAGTGTAGTTGCTGCAGACCTTGGTAAATGAGAGGAAGCTGTGCTGACTTCCATCATACTGCCAAAACAGTATTTTTGCTTGCACATGATCTGGAGCAAATACAGTTTCAGATTGCAGAGCATAGGCACGTGCAGGGGGTTTGCCGGATGTGACTAGGCACACCCTAATCCCTATGTTCGGTTACAATTCTCCCCCCATGTTGTGCCTCCCCCGCACCTGCAATGCTGCTGGCTTCCCTCCTCTCCTCTCCCCCTGGCTGCTGCAGGGGATGTTTCAGGATGGAGATCAGGGCAAGGGACTAGTCAATATGTCATTTACCAGCCCCTTCCTTTTCTAAATGAACACAGTGAACACACTCACTGCATTCATTCATAACTGAAGCATAGTAAATTGTGTTTACTGTGCTTCAATTTGTGAATGAACTGGAAGCTGCTCAGCATGGAGCACTTTCCATTCATTCACTGTTCAATGCAGCTGAGACGGCAGAGAAAGGCATGTGTGTTTGAGCTTTGGGGTGCACATCCTAATGCGATAAGCTGCACACACCTATGGTGCAGAGTACATGTTCAATGATCAATGCAGGCATTGTTTTAGATGTATCAGTTCATTACACTACCTTTGTCAGCAATCTGGGAATGCACTGTCTTGATGCCAGAACATCATGCTTGCTGTCTCTCACATACAGAAAGTTTTTTTTTTTTTTATTTTAATGTGAATAATAAGAAAGATTTTAAAGTCGTTATCAGCTTTAAACCTGCCTTGGGATTTTACATTTTAATTGGTGATGTAAAAAAGTAGAGTTATATAGAGGAAGCTACACAGCCCAGGCTACGGATTGTTCATGGTTGGCTTCTGACTGGTTACTTGTAGCCAGAATGGAGCAGATTATCAAAGAGCTGCCTGCTACTAAAAGCTAACCCCAACCTCTAAGATTTACCTGAAAGAAGCACTGTATTACTGATTTATAATACCAGAATCCAACTAACATCTTCACATTCCGTTCTTTTTAAGTGCAGTATAAAAAGTTCTCAGTAATGAAAGATATTTTTATTGTTACATGGTACATGTTCATCTGACTGGTGATAAAACTTCAAAAACTGTGCATAGGTAAATTCACACATTACAGGACTTGTTGACATTGCCTGAACATATGCTAACAACTCCTTGCACCTTGTGGCACTCTAGATGTCTATTCTAGAAATAGACTTGGTGTCACATTAAATTGTTTCACAGTGTAAGTGTGAGAATGCCAGAAGCAGCAAATTCTAAACTTGAAAAATGCACTTAACGTGAACATAAAAAAAAAAAAAAATAACCTATACAGTATATGTATCAGTTAAGAATCATTTCATGAATTTCTAAATACTGAAAGTACCTGAAGTATGTCTTTGTTAGTAGCTTGCCATAATCACCTCCTCTCTTAGGTTCATACTGAGAGAGGAGAGATGGGAGAGAGAGCAGTGTGAACCAGTCAGGGGTCTATTGTACTGCACAGCACTGTCAGGCAAGTGTTTGCTTATAGGAGGAGGAGTACACAATGATGGCTCGTCTTTGTGTGGTGTTGCTTCTTTTTTGTACAATCAGCAGTCTAGGGCTGAGGAGTTGGCCAAACAAGTGTGCACCTTTTGATTTTTTTTTAACCTTTTTGTTTGAGTACATCCTCTTAACACCCTTAATGTATTTAAAGGATTCAGTCATGTCTCCCCTATCACTTCATTGGGTCTCTAGAATTGGACACTGGGGTTGATTTAGTTAAACTAGAGAGTGCAATACTAGTGCAGTTGCGCATGGTAGCCAATCAGCTTCTAACTTCAGATCCTTTAATTAAGCTATACCCAAAAAAAACCTGGGAGCTGATTGGTTTCTATGCAGGGGTTAGTAAAGGTGCAGGCACTAGAAATACAGCTTATTCCTTACAGGTATGCCACAAAGTCCATGTAAACTCTAGTGAGACTAGTAGGGGTTAAAAAGGTCCATACACTAAGGGCTGCCACCATATAGGAATAGAAGCCAAGTTCCAGTAAAGCTGAAAGAAACAAGGAGAGAGGCGCCTCTAGGTGTAGGATTAAAAGCAATTTAATAACACATAAAATTGGCAACTCACATATGTGAAGTATAAAACAAGCACATCAATATGGTAAGGTCCAAAAAGGGTTCATCGGCAGACTGTTAGCTCCTTCAATCCCAGCGTTGTGAAGTTCTGTGCTCACTGCTCATCACCACTGAATAGGAAGCCGGCTGTGCGGTGGAGAAGATCAGAGCAAGGCTTGAGGCACGGATGGGGAGGTAGCGTGGAAGGATGACATCCCCAGAATGCGACACATTTCCTGAGCATGCACAGGGCATATGGTGCGGCAGCTGCGCTCCCTTATCAAGCTAAGCTTGATAAGGGAGCGCAGCTGTTCCACCATACACAGCACGCATGCTCAGGAAACTCGTCGTATCCTGGGGACATCATCCTTCCACACCACCTCGCCATCCGCGCCATGGGAGAAGGCCATGCTGGGTACTGGTATTTATGTTCAAGGAGCACATGGGCTCTTGGTCTTTCCTGGAAAGGATTGCACAAGGCTGGGGGAAGAGGCATTGCCTCCCCTCAGCATTTGCTGCCATGTGGCCTCAGGTGGGCAACCTGAGGGCCTGAATTGACATGTGGCTTCAAACGGGAGATCTGAGAGCCTGAACTCTGTGTGGCAATCCTGGTTCTACCATAGCTGACAGAGGGAGAGTCTGTAGTGCATCTGGTCTGGTATCATGGAGGGAGAATGCTGTCAGTGGTGCTGCAGAAACCTTGTGAGTACAGACACCCTATGGATCCTTAGACAGTTATACCCTCCTGTGCTCTAAGTCAGCTGAGGACCCACACAGAGAAGAATGCTGGCTAGTATTCTTAGAGCTTTGTCCAGAACTGTCCACTACTTTACTAACGGACATTGCTCTGTGCTGCTATGAAGAAGTCTGCATGAGTCCTTGATGTGAATAGTTCAATTTGGAAGTATCCCACTATTGTCCCCGGGTTTGTTCTTAAGATGAATTCGGAAGTCGAAACAGGAACATTTTTTAAATTTAACTCCAGCCAAAAGAATAATTTTTCAGTTTTTTTTGGGTAGCATAACATTTGTTTTGCTGTCTGTGCCCCTGTTCAGAAGATTTCACCTCACTTTCTGTCCCTATGACAATCGGATTTTGAACATTTTGAGTTGTTAGCGAAACAAGGATTGGTGATAAAGCTACAGTGGAGACACTTTTATCCCATGAGAACTCTTACAGGAGTGAATTTCCCTTCCTAGGGGTAGATTTCCTCTCACTTCCTGTTGTCTCTCTCTGTTTGTAAGTAGGAGTTGTTTATAAGTCAGCTTGTAACCCGGGGACCACCTGTATATCCCTTACACTATCCAAGTTCTATAATAAAACTTCAAAAACAAAACCCCTAGACTGGTTATTTGAGTAATGAGTGAAAGTGTATGTGCACTTGGCTGTGGGGAAAACCTTGGGGAAGACCCGGGCGACATACCAGCAGCCCCTACGGGGGTAGTGCTACATATAAATGTAATGCACTGCTTAAACTGATGGTGCTATATAAATACCTGAAATAAATAAACGGTTCATTCTGGCACCAAGGCGTTCCTTGAATGCACATTAAGCTGTGCAAGCTCGCACGCTCACTGGCTAGCGGGGAGCCAATCAGGGGGTGGGGCGGACTCGATGTCCGTCATCCACCCATGATCGCTCCCGAGACATGGCAGAACGGGGATCTGTGTAAGTAGACAAGCAGGGGAGATGAGAGTGATCATCTGTGCCCTGTGTTTGGGAACAACGATCTCTCTCCTCGAGTCAGCCCAGCCCCCCGTACAGTTAGAAACATCACAGAGGGAACACAGTTAGCCCCTTGTTTGCCCCTAGTGTTAACCCCTTCCCTGCCAGTGACATTTATACAGCAATCAGTAGCTATTTTTAGCACTGATTACTGTATAAATGTCATTGGTCCTAAAAAAGTGTCAAAAGTATCCGATCTGTCCGCCCCAATATCTCAGGCCCGATAAAAATCGCAGATCGCCGAAATTACTAGTAAAAAAATAAATAATAAAATTGGCATAAATCTATTCCCATAGTTTATAGACGCGATAACTTTTGCGCAAACCAATCAATATAGGCTTATTGTGATTTGTTTTACCAAAAATATGTAGAAGAATATATATCGGCCTAAACTAAGGAAGAAAATCGTTTTTTTACATTTTTTTGGATATGTATTATAGCAAAAAGTAGAAAATATTGTTTTGTTTTTTTCAAAATTGTTGCTCTTTTTTTGTTCATAGCGCAAAAAATAAAAACCACAGAGGTGATCAAATACCACCAAAAGAAAGCTCTATTTATGGGAAAAAAGGACGCCAATTTTGTTTGGATACAACGTCGCACAACCGTGCAATTGTCAGTTAAAGTGACGAAGTGCCGTATCGCAAAAAGTGTTCTAGTCAGGAAGTGGGTAAATCCTTCCGGGGCCGAAGTGGTTAAATAGGTAGGTTTAGTTCTGCGTAGAGAGCTGTTTGAATTACTTCTTTATAGGTCAAGAACATAAACAAACCACTACTGACAATGCCAGAGTGAATTGACATGAATAGCTTTTGTACAAGAATGACCTTTTATGTTCAAATAAAATCTGATTTAGAACATGCATCCGTGTAAATATGTTTGTTCAGCACTTAAACAATGTAGTCTGTGGCAATATTATATTGGTACATGTCTTTAATGCTCAATTTTTCCAGCTGAATCCTATGTTTATTAAGGAACAAATCCAGGGAAATTCACAGCATAAAATATTTAAATCCCTAATTTATTCATTCAAAAGTCATTTCACTTCATGTAAAGCCTGTTTTTAAATTGAGGTACAACACAGCAGCTAAATGTTAAAACTCTGTAGTCGGTGTGCTAGCTCTCTGAGTGGAAGGGAAGGAGAGGTGGGTACTTGGAGTCTTAGGCCTTATACACACGGGCGTGTAAGCAAAAAATCTGCGTTCTTTTTGGTGTTTTGCATCGGCGTTAATGAGCGTTAATGTGTGTTAGTGAGCGCTGGCGTCAATAGGCATTTTTAAAAAAAAAAACATTCCTCTGCTATTTTTTAACCTAAAATCGTTGGCATCAAAAACGCCGGTTAACGGCGGTATGGCGTTATTGAGCGTTAGTGAGCATTTTGCGGCGCCAGTGTCAAAAACGCCAAAATGTTACAGCCTTGGAACGCGCTGGCCGTGGGTTCTACTTTCAGCTCACTAACACCGACGCCCTTTACAGCTCAAAAACGTCAGCATTTTTATGGGGCCATTGATTAACATGGAGAGCTGCAAAAAATGCCAAAAAACGTGGCGTCAAAAAATGCCCATGTGTATGAGGCCTTAAAGGATAAAATATACTCGTAGTGAGTGTCTCAAATGTGTTGATGTTTGCTATTTTTCTAAGGAATGGGTAGTGGATAAGGCAATGCCATGGATACCTAAAATCTATAACCTCCAAAGAGTCTTGTCCCCCTTTCATGATGTGCTGACATATAGCACTGTGGGTGTAACATTTTAGAGCGATGCAAACCTATAGCATTGGTCAAATAAATCTTTCAGAATAGAAGCATTTTGGTTTCTGAAAAGTACATTTCAGCAGGGTCAAGATGTCCATGATTGGTCCCTGACATACATATGAAAGCCAACAGAAGCATACTGAAATAAAAATGACACAGCTTGCATTGACTTACTGTTGGGTGATGAGAGAGTAACTAACTAGAACAAAATCAGAAGAAGCTGCCACTACTATGGTCAAAAATATATGTATACTTATGGCCAAACTTATGCTATCTCTACTCCTTGAGGTCAGGACATGTATGTGCCTGTAAGCCAGGGCTACTTGACACCTGCAATGTGCTGCTTTGAAGTCAGGTCAGTCATGCAAATGCATTTTGGGGCTCTGCTCTTCCCAAGAGTAATGCACACACCTCTATGAGATATCTATGCAGATGCATTTAGAGACTCTTCCCCTTCTTTGGAGTGTGGTCTTGTGTTCAAAGGGTACAAAGTTGAGATGCCTCTGCTTACCCATCACAGCTGCTTTTAACATTAAGCGATTACTCTCTATTAAAGTAAATGAGCTGTAAGTCTTTCTTAAAGTGGATTTCAACATTGTGTTCTGTTTATTTCTTTTCATACTGTGCATTGGGAAATATAAATCATGACTTCTGTGAGTGTTATCTCTGTAATTTGTTTAGACCTCTGTAGACTGCTTCATTAGATTGATCTTGAGGTCATGGAGTCTCTAAACCATTTGCTGTTTGGAGTCTGTAAACCGTTTGTGATTTTCTGGCAAATAGACTATTTTCACTTAAATTGGATCTTCACCTTCAAATGAAAAGTCTCTCCTGTCCACCCATCCTCCTCTCCACTTTTTTGTTTTTTTGTTTACCTTTTTTTTTCAGAAAAGGGGTTTGGTTCTGCTCCAATACACATCATTTGCCTAGGCCTAGATATGTAGTGTGCCCGCTGTACCTCCTGGGATATGTGCATTACATATCCCAGGAGGACTTAGTGTTTCATTCACAGAGGAGGAGGGAGCGGGCCTAGCAGCATGTCATTGGGAGAAAGCTCACCGCCCGAACGCGGAAGAGCATGTGGGCTTCATGATGATGTCAGACACAAACATGGAGGCTTGGGACCAGAGCGGTGGCTGCTGAGAATAGGATCTCGGAAGGAAAACACTGGATTAACTGGGTGGGTGTGTATCTAAACAGTGGAGAACCTACCACAAGGTAAGCCAGGATTTAAAAAAAGAGGGGTGGAAAAGTAAAGATCCTCTTTAAGGTAAGAATGGTAATTGAGGTGTCTGCTGTGCACACAGACATTTATGTATAGTATACAAGCTTCTATTTCGATATGCCTTTTGGAGGAAAAACAATTATTTGGTGCATATTTCCTTTGAGAATGTCTGGCCCCCATTTTCTGACTGTTTTCATCTAATTCACAAATTGCTGAAATGTCAATATTATATTTGGTTTCTTATAAATAGACACATATTTTCATTTCCATGAGCAATTGAAAACAGACAACCTAGAATCATTTAGTCTCCTTCTACTCAAAATACTTTATACAAAATCAATAGCTAGATAGGAAGGTGGTACAGCTTGACAAAAGCAGTGGACAAAATAGTCAGAAATATTATTTTTCTGTATATATTGTAAAATCAAAATAGGGGCAACATAATTGCTATATTTGTTTGAATCTTGGTCAGAGCAAGACTCTAGGACAGAAATGCGAATGTCTTTTTCCCCTTTGAAATGTACTAAAAAGGCATTTTAGGTTGTGTGTGGCTGATTTTGATTTAATATGAAGTCAAATAGAGCATCTACAGAAAATCGACATATACTACACCTATTACCAACAGGACTAGAGTAAAAAGATGTAGACTTTACTGGAATTTTTCAGCTTATCACCTATTTTTCCACTGTGATAGGGTTCATTGAACTGCACAAAATCATGTATAATTCTATATATGTAGCACCCCCTAGATAGGCAGCTAATAAGGATTAGGCAAATTAAGTTTTTGTGGCTCTGCTGTAATCAGCAGAGCAGCATGTGATTGCGTTGGTCTGCTCTGGGCTCTGCAGGCTGCACATTTGATTGCTTTCCCCTGCCTACTGGAGACTACCATTATATAGGGGGTGGGAGAATGAAATGAACAGATTCAGTGTTTATGCAACTCCAGCCAACCCATGGGAAAATGTGCACATATGGCGGCTGGGAGAGTGTATACATAGTCATGAGCCAGAACAGCAATGTTCTTCCCTAGGCTGAAAGCTTCCCAACCAGAAGGATGGTTGCAATTCCTAGTAGTTCAGCTGAAGATACTGCTGGTCTCATTGACATCCCAGCTGTACATAGTTTGGGGGCCTATTCTGCTGCAGGTTCCTAGAAAGCTAAAAGAGGGGTTTCGCCAAGGATCTGGTCAGGAGGCTAACAGAGGAGACTGTCTGACTGAGTCAGAAGGGAGGCATTAAAGCCCCAGGGACACTGTGAGTACAAACCTGAGAGAGAGGGATCCTTGTGTCTGTTGCTACTGTTAACCCCTTGTGCAATAATATTAAGACTTGCTTGGCCTGGAATATTGCTTATGGTGTCCCAGTGCTGATGACTTTATGTCCTACTGCTCACAGGACTGAGAATTAGCTACAAAGGGAAGAGTGTCTTCACGTTCCTGATCAAGGATTCTTGAGTATCCCACAGCTTCCTTAAGCCTCATCCAATTTACTCTGCAATAAACTTTAAAGAAGGCAACCCTAGACTGTTTATTAAGCCAAATTTTGCTGTTTGCCTGGCTGCTGCTACACAGAGGAAAAAGAACCAGGGACACAAATTTAGTGGCTTCTGCAGGGGTAGTGCAATATATAGTCTCATTTAATATGCATGTTTTGGTAAACAAAAATAATTTGATGTTAGGCCTTATCTATGGTCTACAGTCAGCTTAGTAGTGACATTCATGAATTATTAAAATGCTTGTTATGGCAGTGCATAATATTTCAGTGCATTTGTAAGTTAGTATGAGCCTCTGTAGGCCTCTTAACTGCTCTTTCACCTTTATTGGTGCCAAATGCACACATATTACTAGTCATATATTTCAATATAATTTTCTGTACTTCTCCTTTTGAGATTTAAAGTAGAGCTAATAATAACAATTTCCTCCCACACTCCCATCATTATTATATGGATTTATGTACAATGTTCTGTATACTTACGTTGTATAATATATAGAATTAAAACTTTGCATGCCTAACCCGTCTGCTCGCTGTTTGCAAGACCCTGACAAAGTCTTAAAGTGGAACGATACCCAGTGATTTAACTGTTTACAAAAAAAGTTATATAATCATGGTGTTCTACGAATGACAACTGTTATAGCTCTCTGTGCTCTCAAATGAATGAACCATCAAATGGCTGATGTCATAACTAGAGTTGAGCGAACTTCTAGAAGTCCGGGTTCTGCTGGTTCGGCCGAACTTCGGGACAAAGTCCGGGTTCGGGTTCGGGTCCGGACAGAACCCGAACTTTGTCCCGGACCCCGAACCCCATTGAAATCAATGGAGACCTGGACTTTTAGGTACAAAAAATGTTGTAAAATAGTCCTGGAAGGTCCTAGAGGTCTGCAAAAGGAAGGACATGTGGGTAAGGGTGGGACAAGTGACCTACAAAGAAATGGGGACAGGGAAATAACTTTAAATATTTTAAAAAAAATAAAAACATAAAAAATGCAAAAATGGAGATCATCTTCAAAATGGGTCTGAAAAGTATTAATTAACATTAGAGGCCATAGAACTGTTCTAAAATCATCTTCAAACTGTGTCAAAAAAGTATAAATAAGCCGGAAGTACCCATATCACTGTTCTGCAAAATGTGCGTGTCACTTTAAATGAAACCGGGAATCAGTGCACATCTCTTCTGCACAATTATTTCAAGTCTGTGTGTCACTTTAAATCAAACCGTCAATCATTGCACATCTTTTATTTACACTTCTTTTTAAAGTCTGTGTCACTTTAAATGAAACCGTCAATCATTGCACATCTGCTATTCACACACATGTGTTCTGTACCAGAACAGATGTTATTCACACATTACATCTGTTCTGCACACATCTGAAAATAGTTTAGAACACTTTACCTTTAGAACAGTGATATGGGTACTCCGGGCTTATTTATACTTTTTTTACATAGTTTGAAGATGATTTTAGAACAGTTCTATGGCCTCTAATGTTAATTAATACTTTTCAGACCCATTTTGAAGATGATCTCCATTTTTGCATTTTTTTACGTTTTTATTTTTTCTTAAATATTTAAAGTTATTTCCCTGTCCCCATTTCTTTGTAGGGCACTTGTCCCACCCTTACCCACATTTCCTTCCTTTTGCAGACCTCTAGGACCTTCCTGGGCTTTTTTACAGCATTTTTAAGATTTTCCATTAAAATTACCAGAACCCCGGACCCGGACTTTTTTTGAAAAGTCCGGGTCCGGGTCCCGGACACCCCAAAGTTCGGTACGGACCCGAACTTTACAGTCCGGGTTCGCTCAACTCTAGTCATAACTCTTTTTTTTAACTTTTCAGCATCATAGGAACTAAAATTGGGCCAGTTAGGAGGATATTAGTAGATGTCAATAATGTAAGGGTGGTATGGCATATATCCTTGCCAGCAGAGGTTTAAGGGCAAGATTCATATATAAATCAAAATAAACTTCAGGTTTATTAGCTATGTTTTCATTGCTGAGTTTCTCTGTCAGCTGTGTCTTTATTCAGTACTGACTGTATCCTCATCCTGGATTGAAGTTAAGCGCAGTATTAGCCAAGAGAATACAGATATTCTATCGTCTCCTCATTAGGTTTTTGCATTGATTGGTCAGCTCTATATAGATAACAACACAATCAATGATCCTTCAACTCCAGGGAGGTCCCAGATTTAATTCAAAGCTCACTGAGCTGCTTTAGAAAACAATAGCTTAAACCCAAACTGGATCAGCGTGTATGCAGCAGTATTAATTTGCTTGACAGTTTAAACTTATTGACTTTGCAAAGGCAAATGTTAGGTTAACGTGATGGTATACCATGGAAGTTATGCCCTGAGGATTTTACCAGTCAAAGGTTCCGTATAGTCTTCTTTGGCGGAAAAGCTGTGTTTAGTTAATTAACTAAATATAATCATTGGTGGTGGCAGGTCTATGGCACCAAGACTGTTTCCTATTTAACTCCTGCAATAATGGTCTTGTTTAGTGATATGTAATACAATGAAAGATCAGTTGCCCAGTTAAAGGTCTTATTTGTTTTAATGTGCTGTAGTACAAGAAACTGCACTGTTCGCACCACCCTAATTATGACACTGATAATGACAGCAGCTCAGAAAATGTCTTCACTTTTCTTTGCAGTGTTATATTATCTACAATGCACATCTCTCTATCTATCTAATAAAGTCCATAACCAGGCAATAGTTGCACCCCCCAATTCTTGCCACATACACACCTTTTTTAAAGCCCTGCCAACCAGCCTGTTTGCTGCCCCTCATCTTGAAGTTGTCACGCCACTGCTGAAGAGTTTAGGAACCTGCAAGGACACCACTGATGGACAACCAAGTATATATATCACCATGCAGAAAAGTTGATATCCGAAGAAGAACCCTTCCACTTTGCAGTCCAAAAGAAAGACGCTTTGGGACCCAGCACGTGATGTGATCACAGATTCAGGTAAATATTTGGGCCACTTGTTTGCTTGTTTTTTTAAAATTACTGTAGCAATTAGCTGGGGTGATTGGGAAAAGTTTTGTGGGGGGCGAGTCTATGGCCAGAGTATACAACTTTAAAAGGACCGAAGTTCTTCTGTAATGTATAGTCTGCTGATGTCATGTTTCTGGGGCATCACAGAAGTTGCCGCTGGTCAGGTGAGGTTAGTTTAATTGAACAGACTAAAAACTTTGATTACTGATCTTACCCCCTCATAGGTTGCTGCAGCCTATCTTTCCATCTCATGCTTGACCATGAACAACCACCAAAAAGTCATGTTTGTTTAGGAGATACACTGGTTAGCACAGATGCTTAAGAGTGGCAGGACTGTTCCTGCATGTCTGACCAACATTTCTTGTTTGTGAGCAGCTGAAGAGCCCCTTGGATTTTACAGTTTCACACTGTTGAAATCTTAGCAGTGTTTTTCTGTTGAAATTTACTGCGTATCTCTTGTTTTTATTATTGTCTTCTCACAATGTACTGTGCAATAGGTCCAAAAGAGATAAGAAAAACTGAAAGTCTTTATAAGGAATCTATCGGACAGATATACAGCATAGGCCAGTGTACACTATCATTTATACAGCTGAAGTTACATTACACAGCCACACATTTTTATCTGACTGCTTTAAAACAGTTTGATACCAGTCTTTTGTCTTTCACCACTTTCTCTCTCTCTTTGTCACTTATCATAGTAATTATCTCTTTTTTCATGGAACCTATTTTTTCCTGACAGTTTTGATCTGCTAATTGAGTTTCTCTGCCCTCTAATTTGTCTCCTTACTTTCACTGACCGTTATCTCATCAAGCAACCCTACCACCTACCATTCTTTTCATACCTTTCTGCTTTTATTTAGCATCTTTTCCAGCAATGGGTGCAGGATTTTTTTCATTTGACCTTGTATTAGGTTTTCTTTAGTGCCTGAGAATCACATAGCTGCCAACTCAGGGTTTTTTTTCCTGTGTATTAAGTTTACTTTTAGCTACTTGTTTAATGATATATTAACTTTTTAGGGCTATACATGAAAGACACACATTAAAATTGGAGAAGAATACGCAATGTATGCTAATTTTAAAGCAGTATTAAACCCAAAAGCAAACATCTATTATATTGCAGCTTACCAATCCTTAGATGTGATAGATGCACTAGTTCCTTTTTAGGCTTTCTTTCTTCTATTTTAATCTGGTGAACCAGCCAAAAAGTTGGTTGTTTTTCAAAGCACAAGCTCTCCAGCAGAATATATCCGTTTACAGGGCTGAGACAAACCACTTAACACTGTTAGGGGTGATTAAAATGATCAGCTTTTATTTATTCATGGAAAACCTTTATCCAAAAAAGACAAAAACTGTTTGCTGTAACTGATTATAAAGTGTGAGCTGGAGAGTGGCTTCAATTTGTTAAGCCCGGTGCACACTAGTTTTTTGCACAAAAAAAACCCAACAACTCCAGTTGGGAGCCGCTGTACTAACCATGCTAGGTTAGTCCAGTGATCTCCCCCACTGAGCTGTTGTGTTCTGAAGGGGATGCCCTCCTTCCTCTTGCTAGAACACTAGCAATGGCAGAGGGCGCTGATCAGGAGTTGGCATTCACACGGCCAGGATGTCAGCCGTTATTTTTTGTACCGGCATATGTCTCCCGACAATCTTGCCCATGTGTACGGGGCTTTAGTGTATCTAAATCTGGGAATGTATTTAACACTACCCTCCACCCAGACTGCCAATGATGCTGCCTCCTCTGCCTCCTTTAATTATTCATCCAGAGTTGTGTCTCACTAATACAGAAGGTGTGTTACTGGCCAGATCACCAGATGAAAACAGAGGTAAAAAAGCTAAAGAAACGGTAGAAATAGTGTATAATTCTTTACCTTGGTATGCAATTGGTTGCTCAACCCGTGGCTTGAAAATGTTCTCTAGAGCTTTGAACTTCGAGATATCTCTAAAAATAGAGGCAACTATGATATTTTCGGAAATATGCAAGAATACAGCAAATTCTGCCAGCACACCCCTTTATCTATCTATATCTATTGATTGCAAAAATTCAAGCCAGCAGAATAAACCTTCTCCCAGGTTATATTAGCTGAGTTTGGTTCACTGGTACTATAAGACCATCAATTTTCATTATGTTTTGGATGAAGACCAACTTCATCCAAAACATTTTTGTTAGTTCTGGATAGAGTGGGAATTAAAACTTCTGCAAGATTTTACATGCTAAATTTGTCCTCGTTCTGTCAAGTTTTTAAATCCCCATGAAGGAGATTTTTTTTGATTGTCTGAGAGCCCAATTCTCATCATCTGCATGAGAAGAAATATCCCTCACGTTCTGGTCCATTGGATATCATAAACCTAAAAAGGAAGTTACCTGTCTATGTTCACATAAGAGAAAATTGGACTTATGTGAATATGATTCCACCCACTGTGCTTAGACTAGACAAGGGTGACTTCACAATACTTTCAACAGTGATGAGCAATTCCTGCAAATGAGTGATTCCTGGAAATGATATGTGATAGGTCAGTTATAAGCTGTAAAAGCAAAACAAGTATATAATTATATAATATATAATTGCTATACTGCATTGCCGGTGTTGAGGACAGCAGACATAAGCAGGCCTTACACGGATTGAAATTCCTTTAGCAGGGACCAGACGAATTTTGATCCATGTATGGGGAGGGGGGTTGAACAGAAGTAGAAGTTGCCACTCAACCAGCACAGTTGGCTATAGCCAGCAGTGTTGATCAGTGTATTCTGATGGTGGGAAAGTCTTCCCATTATCAGAATACAAAGGCACAACAAGATGATTCTCCTGTCCACCACAAATGTGTGGAAAGGGGAATCCAGTAATTTTTTTTCTTTCAACCTGCTTGTTGAAGGCCGGCCATACATGGAGCAAATTTCTTTCCTGCAACCACAGAAACTGCCCCCGCCGGAAGAACACAGTAATGTTTGCTAGCGGTTATAAAAGCCGCTAGCAATAATCACACATAAAATCCAGCAGGCTGGTTGTACCCAAGTTTAGGGATTAACAGTTCGGCTTGAGCATGAGTTCAGACTGAACACCTGAATTTGCAGGGTGTTTGCCCTGATAAACGCAGAGCGCTGCACAGTGCATTCTGTGCCCTGATTGGGCAAATCTTTGCCCAATCAGGGTGCAGTGTAAGCTGGCTGTTAAGGAGAGGGGCCGCAGTGTCCTTAACAACTGATGAGTGAACAGCTGTCAATGGGTTTCCCTGATGACAATTGAATAATAAAAAAAAGTGCCGGTTTAAAAATAAAGAAAAAATTTGCGTGGGGTCCCCCTCAGTCCATACCTGGCCCTCTGGTCTGGTTTGGATTTAGAGGGGAACCCCACGCCAACATTTTTTTAACAAATTGATGTGGGTCCCCCCAAAATCCTTACCAGACCCTTACCCAGGCATACAGCCTGGCAAGTCAGGAAAGGGATACATTGATACACATCCCCCAGGGCAGTACCCAGACCTCCATATCCCTTTTTTAGCCAGTTACTTGCATATAAGCCTTCAAAATTGGCACTTTTGATTTTTTTCCTGTTCAGCTCCAATAGACTTCAATGGGGTTCGCTGTTTGGGTTAGAACATTTTCCCTGTTCAGCCCATGTCTACCCAAGTTGATCGATTGATCAACTTGGGTACATGAAACCTTCGAATCTCAGTTCCTGCTGAACAGTATGAGATTTGAACCATCTATGGCCTGCTTTATGGGCTGCTTTAGGTGAGTTTATCCCTCCTCCAGAAGGTAGGTAAAAAAATGTCTGAGTGAGGAAGGCCCCTTTCACACGGGTGCTTCCGTTCTGTGGGATGCGCTTGCTCAACAGGGGATCGCTCTGCTGATCCCCGCTGTGCAGGCAGATGATAAGTCCATCTCTGCTTACTGAGCAGAGCGGAGATGGACAGAGTCCCGCTCTCCTCTATGGGGAGATTGAATGAGAAAGGACTGCTTGTCCATTTTCATCTGATCCCATCCAATCCATCAGATGGATGGAAGGACCTCCATCCATTTGGTTTTGGCGGATGACAGGTCCATCTCTGCTTGCTGAGCAGAGCGGAGATGGACAGAGTCCCGCTCTCCTCTATGGTCAGATTTAATGGAAAAGGACCGCTTGTCCATTTTCATCTGATCCCATCCAATCCACCAGATGGATGGAAGGACCTCCATCCATTTGGTTTTGGCGGAGAGGATCGGATCTGATAACATCAGGTGTCAACGGACATGTCACTGCTGACATCCGCCGCTACATAAAGGTGAATGGAGAGTCCGATCAGGTCCGCCTGAGAACCTGACAGACAGACTTGATCGGACAGCCCGTGTGAAAGGAGCAGAAGGGTGAATTACTCTTCTTTGCAACCATGGCAATAGTTCTACTCATTTTTTAAACAAGATTTCCCACAATCTTCAACTCCCTACTTCTGCAATTGCCCCACGACCTCTAAGCACGTGTTTTGTTTTTTTTAAAGAAACCATTTCCCACTCAGCAGATTCTGTGAATTAACTAATCTTGGCATCCACAGAAAAAAATAGCTAAGTATCTGCAACCTACATAAACACCAAGGAGAGATCTAGAGATCTTCCTCTCGACTTCTCCTAAAAATGTAGATTCCCCATAAAATAACCAAAAAAAAGCAAAATGAACATTATTTTACCCACACCAAGAATTTTTAGCATTTTTTTTTTATATTAAAATATCAGAGGTTAAAAATCTATTCCATGTAAAGATGTGGTTGTTTGCAGTCACTGTATTTGTGCATCAGACTGCATAGAGTATAGAGTCCAGCTTCTTTTCTTTTTTTTTCAGAGATCCTAAAAAGTATTTATTGCTCAGTTGTTTTGAAAACCTGGAGCTTTGTTTTAATGATTTCGTTCATTTACTTTAGATTTCTTGAATATAGCATTTAGCTTTTACTAATTCTAAGTCTCACTGATTATTAGTCATCCTTGGTTTCTGGCCATTCCGATCACCTGATGGATTATCTTAGATTGAATGTTAAATAATAATAAGCTGCACAGAGACTCTCACAAGGTCACCCTGCAAAGTGTGCAATTTCACACATCACTGCTTTATTTCCAATAGAAAAAAAATGCAATAAATAGACAAATAGAACTACCATTGTAGATACTAATGTGGTAGAATGATATATATATATATATATATATATATATATATATATATATATATATATTATATAGAATCTCACAAAAGTGAGTACACCCTCACATTTTTGTATATTTTATTACATTTTTTGATGTGACACTTTGCTACAATGTAGAGCAGTGAGTGTACAGCTTGTATAATGGTGCAAATTTGCTGTCCCCTCAAAATAACTCAACACGCACCCATTAATGTCTAAACCGTTGGCAACAAAAGTGAGTACACCCCTAAGTGAAAATGTCGAAATTGTGCCCAAAGTGTTGATATTTTGTGTGACTACCATTATTTTCCAGCACTGCCTTAACCCCCTTGGACATGGAGTTCACCAGAGTTTCACAGGTTTAAACTGGAGTCCTCATCCACTCCTCCATGACATCTCCATGAGCTGGTGGATGTTAGAGACCTTGTTCTCCTCCACCTTCCAATTGAGGATGCCCCACAAATGCTCAATAGGGTTTAGGTCTGGAGACATGCTTGGTCAGTCCATCACCTTTATCCTCAGCTTTTTTGGCAAGGTAGTGGTCGTCTTGGAGGTGTGTTTGGGGTCGTTATCATGTTGGAATATTGCTCTGTGCCCCAGTCTCCGAAGGGAGGGGTTCATGCTCTGCTTCAGTATGTCACAGTACATGTTGGCATTCATGGTTCCCTCAATGAACTGTAGCTCCCCAGTGCTGGCAGCACTCATGCAGCCCCAGACCATGACACTCCCACCACCATGCGTGACTGTAGGCAAGAAACACTTGTCTTTGTACTCCTCATCTGGTTGCTGCCACACACGCATGACACCATCTGCACCAAATATGTTTATCTTGGTTTCATCAGACCACAGGGCATGGTTCCAGTAATCCATGTCCTTAGTCTGCTTGTCCTCAGCAAACTGTTTGTGGGCTTTCTTCATCATTTTTAGAAAACGCTTCATTCTGGGATGACATTCTACGCAGACCAATTTGATGCAGTATGCGGCGTATGGTCTGAGCACTGACAGGCTTACCCCCAACCCCTTCAACCTCTGCAGCAATGCTGGCAGCACTCATACATCTATTTCCCAAAGACAACCTCTGGATATGACACTGAGCACGTGCACTCAACTGCTTTGGTCGACGATGGCAAGGCCTGTTCTATGTGGAACCTGTCCTGTTAAACCACTGCATATTCTTGGCCACCGTGCTGCAGCTCAGTTTCAGGCTTCTTGTAGCCTAGGCCATCTTTATATAGAGCAAAATTTTTTTTTTTCAGATCCTCAGAGAGTTCTTTGCCATGAGGTGCCATGTTGAACTTCTAGTGACCAGTATGAGAGAGTGAGAGCGATAACACAAAATTTAACACACCTGCCCCCCATTCACATCTGAGACCTTGTAACACTAAGGAGTCACATGACACCTGGGAGGGGGAATGTGTTTAATACTTATTTTACCCACTGTATAATATATATATATATATATATATATATATATATATATATATATATATATTACAGTGCAAAGGTTTTAGGCACGTGTGATATATGCAGTAAATTAAGAATGGTTTTATTTTTATCAATTAGCAAAATGAACCCTGTGCCTTTAAAACAGCATCAATTCTTCTAGGTATACTTGCACACAGTTTTTGAAGGAGCTCAGCAGGTAGGCTGTTCCAAACATCTTGGAGAACTAACCACAGATCTTCTTTCTGTGGGAGCCAAACCATCACGTCCAGGACTCCTTGTTCTTCTTTATGCAGAATATAGCTTTTAATGACATTGGCTGTATGTTTGGCGTTGTTGGCCTTCTGCAGAATACATTTGGGACCAATCACACACCTCCCTGGTGGCATGGCACGATGGGTAAATATCTGCCTGTATTTTTCAGCATTGAGAACGTCATTGATCCTGACCAATTATCAAAAATCAATTTGCAGAAATACAGTCTCAAACTTGCAAGGAACTTGGTATTGTACTGCTCTCCAGCCCTTCGCAAGCAAACTGCTTTCTTCTGCAATCAAATATTTCAAGAGCACCTGCTGCTGCTTTTTTTCTGCACCCCAGTTCCAATGTTTTCATGCAGAGGACATGAAAACATAGCTAAATGACTCAACTATGCACAAAAAACAAAGGAGCTGCAGAAAAATGGTGTGTACATGGGCTGGTATTTGTCGGCAAAAATCAGCCCAGATGGAAAAAAAAAATATTATATATATATATATATATATATATATATATATATATATATACAGTATCTTACAAAAGTGAATACGCCCCTCACGTTTTTGTAAATTTTTTATTATATCTTTTCATGTGACAACATTGAAGAAATGACACTTTGCTAAAATGCTTGTATAACAGTGTAAATTTGCTGTCCCCTTAAAATAACTAAACACACACAGCCATTAATGTCTAAACCCATGGCAACAAAAGTGAGTACACCCCTAAGTGAAAATGTCCAAATTGGGCCCAATTAGCCATTTTCCCCGGTGTCATGTGACTCATTCGTGTTACAAGGTCTCAGGTGTGAATGGGGAGCAGGTGTGTTAAATATGGTGTTGTCGCTCTTACTCTCTCATACTGGTCACTGGAAGTTCAACATGGCACCTCAAGGCAAAGAACTCTCTGAGGATCTGAAAAAAATAATTATTTTTTCTACATAAAGATGGCCTAGGCCAGTGATGGCGAACCTTGGCACCCCAGATGTTTTGGAACTACATTTCCCATGATGCTCATGCACTCTGCAGTGTAGTTGAGCATCATGGGAAATGTAGTTCCAAAACATCTGGAGTGCTAAGGTTCGCCATCACTGGCCTAGGCTATAAGAAGATTGATAAGACCCTGAAACAGAGCTGCAGCAAGGTGGCCAAGACCATACAGCAGTTTAACAGGACAGGTTCCACTCAGAACAGGCCTCGCCATGGTTGACTACAGAAGTTGAGTGCACATGCTCAGCAGCATATCCAGAGGTTTACTTTGGGAAATATACATATGAGTGCTTCCAGCATTGCTGCAGAGGTTGAAGGGGTGGGGGGCCAGCCTGTCAGTTATCAGACCATACGCCTCACACTGCATCAAATTGGTCTGCATGGCTGTCAGCCCAGAAGGAAGCCTCTTCTAAAGATGATGCACAAGAAAGCCCACAAACTGTTTTCTGAAGACAAGCAGACTAAGGACATGGATTACTGAAACCATGTCCTGTGGTCTGATGAGACCAGATAAACGTATTTGGTTCAGATGGTGTCAAGCGTGTGTGGCGGCAACCAGGTGAGGTGTACAGCAAAGACAAGTGTGTCTTACCTACAGTCAAGCATGGTGGTGTGAGTTTCATGGTCTGGGACTGCATGAGTGCTGCCGGCACTGGGGAGCTACAGTTCATTGAGGGAACCATGAATGCCAACATGTACTGTGACATACTGAAGCAGAGCATGATTCCCTCCCTTCGGAGATTGGGCCGAGGGGCAGTATTCCAACATGATAATGATTCCAAACACACCTCCAAGATGACCACTGCCTTGCTAAAGAAGCTAAGGGTAAAGGTGATGGACTGGCCAAGCATGTCTCCAGACCTAAACCCTATTGAGCATCTGTGGGGCATCCTCAAATGCAAGGTGGAGGAGTGCAAGGTCTCTAACATCCACCAGCTCCATGATGTCGTCATGGAGGAGTGGAAGAGGACTCCAGTGGCAACCTGGAAGCTCTGGTGAACTCCATCCCGAAGAGGGTTAAGGCAGTGCTGGAAAATAATGGTGGCCACACAAAATATTGACATTTTGGGTCCAATTTGGACATTTTCACTTAGGAGTGTACTCACTCTTGTTGCCAGTGGTTTAGACCTTAATGGCTGTGTGTTGAGTTGTTTTGAGGGGACAGCAAATTTACACTATTATACAAGCTGTACACTCACTATTTTACATTGTAGCAAAGTGTCATTTCTTCAGTATTGTCACATGAAAAGATAGATTGAAATATTTACAAAAATGTGAGGGGTATACTCACTTTTGTGAGATACTGTATATATATATATATATATATATATATATATACAGGGTGGGCCATTTATATGGATACACCTTAATAAAATGGGAATGGTTGGTGATATTAACTTCCTGTTTGTGGCACATTAGTATATGTGAGGGGGGAAACTTTTCAAGATGGGTGGTGACCATGGCGGCCATTTTGAAGTCAGCCATTTTGAATCCAACTTTTGGTTTTTCAATAGGAAGAGGGTCATGTGACACATCAAACTTATTGGGAATTTCACAAGAAAAACAATGGTGTGCATTGTTCACAGCATATGGTTTTTTATGGTTTTTATGGTCAGTAAAAACCAATACCAGGTGAGCTGCTCCTTCCAGGAGGTACCGCCATTCCTGCAAAGCCGACTTGATGGCCAGCAATTCCCTATCACCGACATCATAGTTCCAACAAGATGGTGCACTGGGTGGGCCAATTCAATATTGAACCCTACAGATTAAGACTGGGATGCCATTAAAGTTCATGTGCATGTAAAGGCAGGCATCCTAATACTTTTGGTAATACAGAGTATATGTATCTTTTTTTTTCTTTTCTTTCATCCGGG